>PVKE010002375.1:0-83878 GCA_004027555.1 Craseonycteris thonglongyai | reverse complement strand
CTCCTCCACCCCACCCCCCCAGTTCATTCAGAGTTGGGTTTTTTTCCCTTTTCTTTAGCAAGTTCACCATGGACCCCAAGAGGCAGGTGATCTTGAATCTGATAATGAGAGACATTCTTGCCTGTTGGAATGACAGGCTGCAAAAGTTAAACACAGACTGGAATAAAAAAGAGACAATAAAGTTCAAGAGAAAGGAGAGAGAATGGGAATGAATAAAAATATCCCAGGGCAACTGAAGACTGTCATCCAAACATATGACAATGTTCCAGATAGTTTAGTGATAAGCAGGAAATTGCTGGAAAAACCAACAGTCATAGAAGGAGAAAATGCAGTTAGAAGGAGGGATTGAACTGAGCTAAGTGTCTGTGTCGTAAAGTTTATTATTTTATTAGTTTTAATAGTTGGGTAGATAAGCTAATAGCAATAGGATTTACTTTAAAGATCAACACCATAGAGTCTGCTGTTTATTATTCGATAGTAATGTGTCTCCAGTGAGGGGAATATTAAATCTCATAAAAAGCCATTTCTGCAGCCGATCCAGGCCCTTTCTGAGTCGCACGCACACGGATTTTCCCCTATTAGTTCACATCCCTGCCGGGGGTTTTGTTTGGATGATACTTCTAGGGACATCTGCTCCTTGAGAATCTGTGGGAGCCATTTCAGCTCCCAGTTTGGGCTCTGTGACCAGAGGATGGAAATGGGGTTCATCTTTCTCAGATTTCTGTTAGCAAGAGGTGATGAACTCATCTGGATCTTGAATCTACGGTATAATGTAGGTGAGGCACTGAGTGTGACAGATGGGACATTCCTAGCTCTGGAAATGACTGTGAAGGTTTAAAGAAATAATGCACTGAACTCCCTTCACACCGTGCCTAGTAGGAAATCCTGACCAAGCGCCAGCTCTGCTAGGAGACGGTGAGCATAGCAGACGACCGACTGTGAGCTCTGGAGTCCCACGGCTGGGCGGCAAGTCCTGGCTCTGACTTTCACAGCCTTTCAAAGTATTTTCCCACAAGATACCAGCAACAAAGGGGCAAACACAGCACTTTAACCAACTGATTGAGGCTCAACTCAGCCATCATAGGACGAATCTGGGTGTCCCGGGCCTCCTCCTCTGATGTACTGAGAAAGACACAATGTCACCTCTGGTATTCCTGTCAAAAGCATGTAACACCAAGCTAATGGGACAAACCCAAATTGATGAACACTCGGCGCAAGAACTGTCAAAGTCATGAAACACAATGAAAGGTGGAGATACTTCCAGATTAGCAGACTTAAGAGGCATAGCAATTAAATGCACGGAGTGAGTCAGTATTTCTCCACTTCTTTTCCTTTCCTTTTCTTTGTCTTTCTCTCTCTCTTACTTCTTTCTTTGCTTCTTTCTTAGTGTTTTGCTTAAAAGACATTATTGGGACAATTTGTCAAAGGGTGAAATATAAATGAAATCTGTATCCATGCCAACTTCCTGATTGTAGTAGCTGCGCTGTGATTGTGTAAGAGAAGGCCTCGTTCTATGGATATAAACACTTTAGAAGTAAAGGGGCATTCAATCTGTAGTTGAACCTCAGATGGTTGCTTTTAAATAAAGGGGAGAGAGTAACACAATTGTGATAAAGTAGTGACACTTGGGGAACTAGGCAAAGAGCACGCAGGGATTCGTTGCACCTTCTGGGCAAGTCTGAAATCGCGTCAAAATAAAAAGTTAAAGGAAAAAGACCCATCATGGCTCTGCCACTTCAGAACCATATCATGTGACTTCTCTGAGCCTCAAGTTCCCCCATCTCAAACTGGGGATGTTAGTACCAGGATACAGGACATTTTCTTTCGGGCAACATGGCTGAAACTGTAAAATATTAAATGCTTAAGCTTTTTCTTGAGTGAGAAGATGGGCCAGAGGATCAGGAAGAGAGTAGAGGTCACCTACCACACACTTCCTCGTTGTATGAACCATGATTTGACATTTCCTATTTCCTCAAATGAGCCCTTCAAATCAGATATGGTAAGCAAAGGTTCCCTGTGTCATGCCCAGGTTACAACATTTAAAACGTTCAAAAGGCTCCTGCTCTCAGCCATGAGAGCTCACAATGTTTAAGACACTGACCGCTGCATCAGCCTGCGTTCTCTGTGATTTCAGCATTTGGAGTCCTGCTGAGATCCGCGATCCACACATCATGCATCAAATAAGACTGTGTTGTTTTAGGGCTTCTGGAATGTTTTTTAGGTCAGCAGAATGTAGCATGTATCCTGCCTGACACACGATGAAAGCAAAACAGTATAATTAAATGATAGCTAGATGCTTTTAATTATATTAAAGTTAATGTAATTATATTGACATTAATTTTAAGGCTCTGGACCCAAGCTCTGCTTCTCTTTGTCAAAAAGGAAGATAGCAAGTTGTAAAGAGGAGTTTAATCCCTGGCATTAAACTCCCTCAAGTTATCAGAATGATTAAATGATCATGAAAAGGAAATCATTTTCTCACTTGGGAGTCAACTTTATTTAATGTAAGTAGAGCCTAAATTGTATAGTAGCTAAATCCCCACAGAATTACATTGATTAATTATAATCAGAGCAACTCTCCCCCTCCCCATCCAATATCTCTAACCCACCTACTGAGGCTGATTCAGGATGTGGGTAGAAGCTAAGGAATGACATTGCTCAATAACATTCCTTTTATCTCCCTCCCAATACTTCCTCACTCTTGTCCAAAGGTTCCTTCACTGCATTCCAGTAAGCCATGATTGGAAATTCAGATGAAATTTTCTCATTCCAAGAATCCTAAGGCTGTTACAACAAAGAAATTTCTATTGTGCTGTACCAGAATCAAACTCTATTTTTCATGAGCCTAAGCATTTTCCTGATGGCTGGTGGCCCCTTCTTGAGTAGTCTTAAGTTGTGGACCATCCAGGTTTCAGAGTCATGAGGACATCCCTTAAAGTAGACTTGACCACCCAATTCAATATCACTTGGGGAGTTTGTAAATCACACAGATTCTCCCACCTACCGAATCAGACTCTTCAGAGATGTGAGACTAGGAATGTTCACGTTTATCACGTCCCAGGGGGTATCTGGTACAATGAAAGGTTCAGAAGTTCTGCTCTTCACTAGGTTTGCTAGGAAAACAGAGAACCAAACTTCTGGATATTTGTGGGAAAGCCCAGGGCCGAGCCCACCGTGAGGATATTCTGAAGATTCGTAAGTTGGCTCACTGGCCTCCATATTGAGCCAAGGTATCCAGGTGACTAGAAAGGTGACCACATGCAGGCAAACCCTTCCCCTACAGCAGGGGTCCCCAGCTGGGCTGCACTGCGGGAGGTGACCGGCAGGCACACAAAGCTTCGTCTGTGTTTACAGCCGCTTCCCATCGCTGGTATGACCACCTGAGCTCCGCCTCCTGTCAGATCAGCGGCAGCATTCGATTCTCATAGGAGCGCAGACCCTATTGTGAACTGCGCATGTGCATCCCCCTTCTCCGGTCTGTGGAAAAATTGTCTTCCACAAAACCAGTCCTTGGTGACAAAAAGGTTAGGGACTATGGCCCTACAGGGTCTCATCTCAGTTCTTGGAGTAGACTGTCCAGTTCAGCCAATCAGCACACAGCTTTTCCTGTCTGCTGGTATTGGGCCAGAGGTGGGCAGTAGACACCATTAGATGAAGGGCAAGGATCTATAGTCCATGCCTGGAAGAGGTGTGTCAAGGTTGTTCAGTCTCCCTTTCTGGATGAAACAGTGAAGCAAGAGACTCACTGGTTATTGGCAGCCTTGTTGTTACCAAGAGGAAAAAGAGAGAGGGAGAGAGAGATAGAGATCTACAGAGAGAGAGAGAGAGGAGAAGGAGAAAGAGGCGGAGGAGGAGGAAAAGGAAAGGGAAAAAGGAAAGGAGGAAAAGAGAGAGGGAGGGAGGGATCTTGCAGGGTAAAAACGACAGAAACCACCCAGATTCCTGATTATATCAGTTTTTACCAGACCTGGAAAAATTCTCCTTCCTCAGATCAACCAGGTATGAAAGGTAAGAATTTCATGTTGTGTAAGCCAGTTTGAATCAGGATGTTTCTGTTACTTGCCGCCCAAAGCCTTCCACCAGATATTTATTATCATTGTCACCATCATTACTAACGGATAGGGTAGGATTTGCTTTTCTCCATGGAAAGCAGGAGGCTTCGCTTGTCCTTAGGACACACAGCTGCTCAATGATGGAAAACGGACACAGTTCTAGAATCTTCGTGGCAGAGGAGAGAAAGATAGAATGTAGAACTCCTTCCCATCCCACCTCTGCCAGACACAGCTGTGTGGCTTCAGAGGAACCCTGAGGTCCCTATTTCACATCTGCAGAATGAAGGGAAAGGAGAAGATGCCCTCTATCAAGTCCAAGCATCTTCCATGGGGGTCTCAATAGCTATTCATAGTCCATGGTCACCATGCTAATGAGGGGGAGGAGAGAGCTCCCAGATTGCCTTTAAAACTTTATTAGTTGAAAATCTTTTCAAAGTAGATTGCTCATGAAAATCACGGGTTTTCAATTCTTCTGACAAATCAGCAGCAGACCCGCATTTCCACATGGCAACAATTGGCTAGGGGTCAGCAGCTGCTCTCTTTAATGGAGATGTGCTCCCCACTCCCCACAACGCCCCACTGCCTCCCCAGCCTGAGACTGGGTTTCGGCTGCCTTTTATCGTCTGACACTCGGCTCACGCACTCTCTTAGGTTTCCTGCCTGGCCTGGATGGGCCTGGACTCTGCAGCCCCAGATGGGAGACAGGAGCCTAAGGCTTCTAGAATCCAGCTTCTCTGCAGCCTTTGAAAGGAGACAGTTCTTGTCTTCACATCACCTCCTCATCTAGAACACGGGAGCCCAGCCGGCCGGCGGAACCACCCGGGAATACGGCCCCCAACTCAGCTCATCTGCGGTCTCTCCCAAAGGTCAGCTTGTTACTGGCTCTGTCGTGCCTCCAGGTCTGTTTTCCAGCTCCCGGGTGGTCAGATCCTTGGGCTACATGAAGCAGGATTTTCCATAATCGCCAGCTCTCCTGAGCCAGTTCAGAGTTTGGGGTTTGCATTTGAGTCATTAAGTTATTCACTGCTGGGGAGCTGGCACTTTGCAAACTCGGAGAATAAACAAACACATCAGCCTCTCAAGCATGGATCGCAACAAATGTTCTGACTCCAAATATTGGCCACATATAGTTTTGCCTAACAACAACAGTCATAAATAATCAATGCCTTAGCTTCAGTTATCTGAAGCTGTAAGTCACAGTAACTGGACTGTAACCTCCAAGTCACCCTCTTGAGTTTGGGTGACTTGGTAGAAAGAATCTGATGGTCTTCTTTGAGATTCATAGCATATAGTACTGAACTGGGCACCGGGGCATGGCCTACGTTTCTGATCTAGACTTGAGCCTCCTGTGTCAGCCTCAGTTTCCCCCTTTGTACAAGAAAGTGTAAACAAAATCGATGGTTTACAAAGTGTGTTTCATAGAATCTTGGATTTGTGCAAGGGCATGGGACTACCCTCTTCAACCATGGCGCTTTGCTGTTCTGTTTTATATGCTACAATGATTTATTAAGGAAAAATGTGTTGTCCTGTGAAAGAAGAAAAAGAGGGAGGGAGGACGGGAGAGAGGGAGGGAAGGAGGAAGGAAGGAACCAGACTAGATGAAATGGCTCTTCTAATAGCTAAGGATGTAAGGATAATATTTTTTTCTTGAAAATCAGAGACGAAAAGGCCCAATTTCCTCTACCGTTAAACTGAGGCCTCTTCGATCTATACCAAAGCAGAGTCAGCACAACCCCGGTGATGGAAAGCATGGATCCCGAAAGCAACAGGGTTCAAAGCCCACTTCCTCCACCTCATGTCCTTGTGAGTTGGAGCACATGAAGTAGCATTGCTGTATCCTAGTTATCTTTCCTGCGAAGCGCGATCATGGTAACGACATCCCCTGTGACAACTCAGTAAGTGAGCTCACAGAAGGAGCTTAGCCCAGCACCTGGCAGGTAACACGCACATGTGCACATGTGAAACCACATCTGGTTTCACCCAACGCAGTTTCCCGTTCCTTTATCATTAGCGCAAACTATGGAGAAGCGAGTCTGTTCCAGGCACTGCGCAGCCTACTGAGAAGGTCAACATGGAAACACGCATGGCCCCTGTTCTTAGACCTCACAGTCTGGGGGGAGCAGGCACATAGCAGCCTAAGTGCAAGAAATATTCCAGGAGCTACAACGGTCTGGAAGCAACACAGTGAGATCGGGAAAGGAGGGAGCGAACCAAGGTTTAGATATCAGCTGCAGGCCCTGTGATGGATATTCATTTTAGACTTTTTTGGGGGGGGGGGGTTAAATCATTTTTTTGACAGAGACAGAGAGATAGAGACAGACAGAGAGAAGAGGGGAGAGCCCAAAGCAATCTCCATAATTGTACATCATCAGCTCTCGACATGGTTTTGTTCCACACAGGTGGGCAGGGGCTGCACAGGACGGGCATAGGGCTGGGGGCCTCCTGCATGGGAGACACGCCCCCTCAAGCCAGGGGCCAAACCCTGGATGGGGTGGTGAGAAGCAAACTGGGGGCCTCCCACGTGGGAAGCACACCCCAGGTCAGCATATGGTTCCGCACAGGCCGGGGCCGGGATTCAATCCTCGGTCCCAGGGCTGCAAAGTGAGCGCTTAACCCACTGAGCCATCCCGGCTTCTCCCTGTGGTGGATATTCTATACTCATCTTTACAACAGTCCTGTGAGGGTGGGATAATGATGTCTTCCCTACCTTTCAGTTGAGAAAAAAGAGGGTCTGAGGTTTGTCCACGTTTATTCTATGAGCAAGCAGGAAGGATGGGATCCAAATGCAAGGCTTGCTGAGACAAGAGCCAGTGCTGGTTAACTTTATAAGAAAGAAACTCAGGCCTAGATGGTAGTCGTCAGCCAATATCTCTGCCCTCATTCCACTTAAGATCCCCTGATGTTGAGCCAGGCACATGGACACTGAGCATAAAGACTACATTACCCAGCCTCCCTTGTGATTGAACCTATCACATGACTCCAATCTAACCAATGGGTATACCTTTAAAAGGAAGGGTCCTGCCTGCCCCTTCTTGCCCTCCTCCACCTGGAATATGGAGGTGGTTATATGCCCTGTTAGACTATGTGATGAAGGGCAGTGTCTTAGAACGGGCACCGTAACTAAATGAGACTCAATTTGGCGTATCCTCTGCCCATATCGCATTTCCAATATAAGTAGCTGTTTTAATCCCCATTTTACAACTGGTGAGACTGAAGTGCAAAGAGATGAACTTTCTCAAGGTCACAGAATGAGAAGCAGAACTAGGACTTTACGTGGATGTGGGTGCCCCGCCTCTCTTAGAGCAAAGGACACACGGGAAGATCTGAGTAGCCGGACCCCAGGGCTCCTGAGCACTCTCAGGAAAGATACGACCAGCCCAGGGGGTCAGTGAGGGGGATCTTTCCCCAATTCCCTGCCCCCTGGGTTTCTCTCAGAAAGATAATGTATCTCTCACTTTTGAAATCACCGGGTGTGTTGAGAACAGCCCGTGGTCTCTCTCCTGTCTTAAAGCCAGGCTGAGTCAGAGCCCAATTCGTTCTCTTCCTGGTCTCTGGACATTAGTGGACCAAACCCAGTTTGCTGGGCTTGGTCCCAGGTTCTGCTCCTTTCATTTGAAGCCCGGCCCTTTCCTATGAAGACCATGCCCAGGGTGCCTTTTGTAGAGATGAGCCTATGTAGAATCCAACTCCACTTTCCTTCTCCCCAATCCCTTGACCCATAACGGACCTCATGTTGGCTTGCTCCAAGTAGCCTGAGCTTCCAACAAGGACATTGCATCAGCCACCCCCATTCCGGGCCGCTCATCTTGCATCTTGGCCAGCTCTCAGCCTATAATTCTTTCCAAACTCGCCTGTATAAAATAATCATGTACATGAAGTAAAACAGGAGTCTCATATACACACTTAATAACTCTTGTGTACTGTACAAGAGGGAATTCCACTTTATAACCCCCAGAGCTTTCGAATGGTTCTCATTTAGCTTCGCATTCTTCGTGCAAGATCTAAACCTTCCCTCTCTGTCCCAGCCTGATGCTGCCTTTCACAACTGTTGTGTCTCCAGATTTCTGGGGACCATTTCATCCCCATCTCTGCTTCTAATTGGGGGCTTTGAGTATTGCTGGTTCGCCCTACAGCGAAATGTCAGGGTTGCACTTAAAATCCCATATTTTGGGAGCTGAGCACAGTGTAGTAAAGAAGCTTCAAGAGTAAGCATGTCCAAGTATAATAAATGGAGTTAGATGGACCAGCTAATCCTTCCAGCCACAGCTCAATGGCCGGGTGAGAAGATGGGTCCCCACCTCTGGCCTGCATGACGTTGACCACGTCATTGGTCTTTCTTGGGCCTCTTTCTTTAAAGGGAGTCCTTCTGTAACAGGTGGTAATTCCAGACAGTTAATCAGGCAGTACTTTTCATCTCAGCCTTAGATTTTGACTTAAGACAGTCAGTAGCAAACTATCACTTACACGGATCCCATGGATAAGAGCAAAAACAATATCAAGATTTTGATTTTTTTTATTAGCTTTCACTTATAAAATATGTGTGAACAATATCACCAAAGATTGTGGTGAACAGAAACCAAGGGAGCAGTGAATTAATTGTATTAATCTATACATTCAGCAAATATCCGTGGTGCCTGGTCTTCGTAAGATATGATGCTTGGCGTGAGAAGACAGATGAGCCAAATGCAGCTCCTCTGCTCACATCTTCCGTTTCACTTCCCTCCCTGGCTTGCTAGCCTCTGGCCACACTGGCTTGCCTCGTGTTCTCTGAGCACACCAATTTTGTCCCAGCCTTCATGTCTTCACACATGCTGTCTCCTCCACCCAGGGTGCCCTCCCTTCTAGTCTTCGGGTGTCTTTTGCGTCTCAACACAAATGGCTCTTCCTAGTAGAACCTTTACCATCCCTCCCCTCAGCACAGACTTTTACAGTGTGTATCTTGTTAGATCATTATTCACCGGTTTATTAGCCAATACCCTGCCTCCCACTAAAGGTCAGAGATCTTGTCTATCACACTTGCTGCATCTTCAAGGTCTTGAAGAGTGCCTGGCATATAGAGATATTTAATAAATATGAATGAATGAATGAATCTAAAATCAAATTGAGTTTTAGAGTTATTCATTCATTTTCTCCTAAAACACATCTAGCTAAATCTGCCGAGCCTGACAATGATTGTTCTCTTCAAAAACAAGACAGGTATCATTCCAGCCCTCACAGCCTTATAATCCAAAGATGGAAGAAACTTCTACAGGGTTGAAGGAAGTAAACGGGATTCTTTCCTCATGGGTCACGCAGTGCAACAGCTCTAAAGGACGCTGAGAATATCTGGGTATACATTGTGCCCAAAGTTAGTGAGTGTATCATGGGTCTCGTGTTCCACGAGGCAGGCTTTGGGGAACACCTTTGTCCAGACCACCTGTGGGAAACATCATCAGAGAACAAACTCTACACCATTACCAATTTTCAAAGCACTCCGACATAAATAAAGGAAAAAAGGAGGTAATCCTAGAGGACTCAACCCATTTGATCTCTGATGATTCATAAGGCGTTGGGAGAACTCCTGGGTCTTGGATCAGCCTCTGGACATAGGTGATTCTTGTACTGGGAGCCTGTGAACATAACCATTGAGCGAGCCTACGATCTGGCTGGTCAGCCGTGGCAGGGCCCTGTTCTGCATTTACATCAGTTTGCGGCTCTGTCTTTGTAGTCACTTCTTCTAGGAAAATAAACTTCTTCAAGGAGAAATGCCTGTAGAGAGATTCCAGTCATAAAATATGTGCCTTCCCCACACACAAGTCAGGCAGGGAAATCCAATCAAAGGGGAGAGTCTGTCTTCTCATGCTCACTTGGGGACATCATTAGCTGCTCCTTCCTAGGTATTTCCAGAACATTGTACATAGAACTATCATAGCATTTATCACAACAGTTCTTTTTCATGACAACCATGCAGTGTTCCCTATTTTGAGCCAGGCCCTTTGCAAAATATTTCTGTGTATTTTTGCTTCCTTTCCCAACATTCATAGGTGGTAGATAGTCTCACCATTCCTATTTTAGGGGGTTGGAAAAGCTAAATAACTTGCCCCAAAGAGCATGATGAGTAAATGAAAGAAATATTAGAATTTGAATCCAAGACTATCTGATTTCCAAGTCTACGCTTTATCCTCTACATTTCCCAGTCAAAGGCATAAGGGTCCACTAGCTCCGGCGTGGATTTTCAGTTTCTTTTCTTCTTTTTTTTTTAAGATTTATTTTATTGTTTTTGACAGAGAGAGAGAGAAACAGAGACAGAGAGAAGGGGGCAGGCCCAGAGCAGTCTCTGTAGTTGTACCTCATCAGTTTTCGTCATAGTTTCATTCTTTAGGGCTAGCATGGGAGGCACGCCCCCATAAGCTGGGGGCTGAATTGGGGGCCTCCCATGTGGGAAGCTTGCCCCGGTAAGAACCAAACTGGGGGCCACACCCCAGTTCAGCATATGGATCTGCACAGGCCAGGGTCAGGATTCGATCCTCTGTCCCCAGGGCTGCAAAGCGAGCACTTAGCCCACTGAGCCATCCCGGCTTCCCCGGAGTCTCAGTTTCTTGAGTGGCATCTCTGAGCTTCCTACAGCAGCTGGTGGTTCATGGTGCGGTGCCTAGTGAGCATTCAGCAAGACAGACGGAATGAACTTTTAGAGGCAACATCGTGCAATGGAAAGCGCTCTGGGATAGAAAGCGAAAGCACCCGGTCTTCCTTCAGATTTTATAACTAAGCCCCTATGTGACCTTCTCTCTGATCCTTTTGTCTTTGCATCTATAAAATGGGAGGGAAGAAGAGATGATTTCTAATACGACTCTTCCCTCTGAGTCCAAGTGACGTGCAGTGGGAGCTAATGTCACATAATTAGAAAACATGTGGGAATTCCCAGGAGAATCGAGACAGTGTTGTCTCCTCCTGACAGGAACGGTGCTTAGGAAGCACACAGTAGATGCTCAGTTAGTACTCACTGAGTGAATGAGTGGACTCTGACACCCATTTGAGCCCTGCTGAGGATAAACACTGAACACACCCCAGGTCCCCGAAAGAAGCAAAAGCCATTTCCGTGGGAGGGGAGAGGGATCCACTTGCGAACTGCAGCACGAACCCAACCCTTCAAGAATGAGAGAGACTGGAGTGCAGCCAATCGGGGCAGACGGAAGCCGGGGCTGGGAGGCCGCCCAGCTCCCCCCACCCCACCCCTCCCCACCATGAACTCCAAATTCCTGGGTCAGATCTTTCATCACCAGCATGGAGCCTCTGGAAAATATAAATGAAAAAGGTCCAAGTCTAGTTTTGCAAGGTCTTCCCCACATCTCACCCTCCCCGAAACAGGGGGGAGAAGAGATCAGAAAGCCAAGAGACGTGACTTTCTAAAGACCCCTTTGTGGGAAACAAAGAAAGAAAGAATAGCCCAAGACGTAATCTTTTTAGTTATAAAAACATGTTTTCCTTGCTTTCTGACCCTCTTGCATTTCAGAGTTTGGGGAGTTGACCGGGTGCCTAGTGTCCATGAACACTTGCAAGTTCATCACCCTGACCTTCTTGGCTGTGAAACCTTAACACTGGTTGCTGGAAAGGACATAGGTTTCCAAAAAGAAAAAAGAAAGAAAAATTGATCTTTTTTTCCCCAAACAGCCTCACCCTGGAGTTCACACTTTGAGGCTATGCGCAAGATTTTCTCCAACCGCCTAGCGATCCCCAAACAAATAGCCAGGGTTTTCTTTTCCCAGGGACTCTGTGGAATTCACCTGAAAACCTGGTGATTATTTATGTTCTAGCAGACGTTCAGTCAAGCCACCCAGGACTTTATATCCACAGGAAAACTGACAAATCCAATCAACTCTCCAAATACAGTTCTGTAAAGTCTTATTCATTTGGATGCCATCAGCTCAGAATTTCTGGATAATTCAGACAGTCTGGATGCAAGTTTCCTCTTGCATAGCTCTCCAAAACAGAGAGTTTCTTAACAAATTGATAATGCAAAGCAGACTGCCGGAGCTGAGAGTGAGCCGTCTTCAGTTTCTTCAGAATAGCATCCACGGACAGGCAATCAATGATTAATTACAAATTATTTTTATCAAATAATTAAAATGAATTCCAGGCAATTCACTATACCTTGGGAATAGTAGAGGATAGAGGTTAAAAAAAAAACCAAAAAAACGGGATGTCGATCCATCAGGCACGGGCTCAAATTCCAGCTATGCAATTCATGAGTTTAAGTTACTATGTATAAGCTACTTCACTTCTCTGCGCCTTACTTCTGACATATGGAAAAGCTTCCCGGACATAAGAAGTGGAAATGATATAGGTTAAGACATAGTTTCCAAAACTATGCTCAAAAGGGTTTAAGTCCACAAGATGTTAAGACACGTTGTAAAAAAAAAGGGATGCACGGTTGAATAAGTTTGGGATAAACTAGGGGAAACAAAATTAAATATGTTTGCTTGCTTTCTCTGTTTGTTTATTTGTAGGCCTTTTCCTACCCTTTCGTATTGTACTTTATGTTGTGAATTTCCAAAAGAAGGGTATACGAAGCAGTTTTTCCCCCATTTCTGTCACCAGGAAACTTGGGCTGTTAGAGCACTCTTTGACCTCTTCTAGAACTCCCACTAAACAGGGTTTCCAGCATGAGGCCCTAGGATCTGTGGTTTGAGTTACATCTGCACTGGGGATTTTGAGCCCCTGTGGAGGCATCCAACACTCCATCCCCAAATCCTCTTGGGGTCTAGGCCAAATCTAGAGCCTGGAGTCCATGGCCAAGGAACCAGATTTGGGCTTGTGAAGTCATAGTCTTACAGACTTCCCACAAACCATCATAGAAAACGTAATTTGTGGGATTTTCTCAGTCATACCTGGAAGCCATTCTCTCTGGATGCCAGGATCATCAGTGTCACCGCCTGCAGCCCCCAACATTTCAAGAGATTAAAGTGGGTTGGGGAGAGAAAGCATAGCAGGAAGGCAAGGAATCTAATTCCGGGCCCATGAATAAGAGTTTTAAGTAAAGAAGCATCTGTAAACTCATTAAGGTAATGAAAGAACCGAAACCATATAGAATAAATTAGGGTTTTGTTATCAGTTTTCCAACTGGAGAGCTATGATAAATATGGCATTATTACCATCCAGGGACAAAGAGAAGGACACCTACAAAAAACATGTGATGGGTTTAGAGAGTAGATGCAAAGAATGTCAAGCTTAGCTCCTACCCTAATAAGACTGAAAATGGGATCCGCTAGATAGGGTCCTGCCCTCATGACAAACTTTACAGCACAGCGCGCTGCTAAGAATTAAATGAAAGTCCCAGACAGTGAGCTGTCACTCATTCACATCTTCATTTATTCGTACATTCTAGACCAGCATGTGTCCAGCATGTGAGAAGGACTGAGGAGAGAGTAGTGACAAGGCTAAGTCAGGTCCCGGCCCCGCGGGGTGGTAGCGGGGTTGCATTCTTTTTTTTTTTTTCTTTTTTTATTGTTTTTGACAGAGAGAGAGAGAGAGAGAGAGAGAGCTGAACTGGGGGAACTCCCAGTTCAGCATATGGGTCCGCTCGGGCCAGGGCCGGGATTCGATCCTGGGTCCCTGGTGCTGCAAAGTGAGCGCTTAACCCACTGAGCCATCCCGGCTTCCCCAGGGGTTGCATTCTGATAGGAGAGTGTGGGAAAGAAAATGGGGCTCACCCGGTCTCCGTGGACTCTTCCACACTTCCTAGCCACCCCTGAAATTAGGTTGGGTTCACCACTAGAATTTCCTTGACTAACTCAACACAGGATGGCTGGTGCAATGAGTGGGTAGAAGACTAGAATAGCCTTACCTCTTAAACTACGTAAACCAAAGCAATAAATAAATAAATAAATAAATAAAACGCATTTATCTGGCCTCACCTTCAAGAAGCACACAGTATGGTCACCACACTTTTAGCAAATTGCTTGTAACAGAAGGGACAGCGAAGAACATTGAGAGATTAATATTTTTTAATAAAAAGGCCTTCTTAAAATGTTGTACAATTTAATAAAAAATAATAATAATAATGTAGTGAGAAACTGCCAAGATTATAGAGCTAGGCCTCATTATGTGCTGAAAGAGCTTAAAATAAAAGACACCCTTAAGTACCAAGCATTATAATTATACGCTACTTGAAAGAGCCACAGTCAATACTCCTGCTGACTAATCTTGATTATCTGTCAAGCACTGGAGACGGAAAGTCAGGCGAGCGTTGGGTGGATTGTCTAAGTCTGAGGGCTGGCTCACGGCTTCCTCTCCTGGGTTCCCCCAGGAGCCTGTCTGTGTGACAAAAGGAAAGGAAAATAGTCTCTAAGAGAGGAGTAACTGAAAGATCATGGGGAAGAAAATCCAGCAGATAAGCTTCTTAATGGAAGGATCTCCATGTTTCTTACTCTTTGCTCTCCCACTAGCAGGGACAGTGTCAGTCTCTTTCACTGTTGTATCCACCTTCTCCTCAAACAGTGTCATGCACATAGTAGGAGTTCAGCTAGTATTTGTTGAATAAATGAATGAATAAAGCCAATTAGAGCATCTTTTCCTTCCTTATTTCCAGGCTAATGGTAACTCTGAGATCTTGCCTAGGGGCTCAATGTAAGAAAAATATTTCAGGTACAGAATCTCTGGAAAAAAATGTGAAATATCCAGGGAAGCCTCTCACGTGGCATGGAAGATTTCAGCAACTGTGGCGAAGCCCAAAAGGGAGAAATATTTCACGTAGGTTATGCAGAAACAAGCCTTTGTTCTTCCGGTGGTTGTTAGATGAGGACCTGGTAGGTACTGGGTTTGTGCTAAGACCAGAGATGATTCAGAAGAAAGTTACCGGTCCTTGTTCAGTAACTTACTACACTCCAGGCCCATCACTGACTGTCCAGTGGAAATCCAAGGCAAGCCCCATGTGTCTGTCATTTTAAACCTCCTAGAAGTCACATTTTAAAAAGTGAAAAGTGACAGGCCAAATTGGTTTTAATAATAGATTTTATTTAACACAATATATCCAAGCTATTACACTATTGTTTTGCCCTGTGATCAACATAAACATCATCACTGTGCGATTTTAGAGTCTTTTTCATCCTCTCCTTCAAAGTGATGTATATTTTCAACTAATAGCACATCTTATTTGGATGCTGAATTTCCACGGAAAGTTCTTGGTCTATATTTAGAAGCCATAAAATATATAGTTAAGAAGGGTAGGTTCACATCCTAAAGTTGTTTCAAACACATGTAAAAGTCTTCCAAAGCTCATCATGTCTGTGTTTAAACTGATATTAAGCAATATTAAATAAAATTGAAGGTGCAGTTTGTTAGTGGCACTTCAAGTGCTCAGCAGCCTCAGCGTTAAGTGACAGGGCAGATGGAGCACATTTCTGTCATTGCTGAAAGTTCTATTGAACAGCATGATTCGGGGTGTCCTAAGAGGTCTACAGACATTGAGGACAGGCATGTGTTCCGATTCTGTCATCCCCCAGAACAATGATTAACATGAGAGATGTCCGTAAATGATTGTTGAAAGAATGAATACATGACAGTGTGGTTACATAACAGAGGTTGGAGGGGCTAAAGAAAGCTTCACAAGAGAAGGGACATCTATGATGGGTCTTGACAGGTGAATAGGAGTCTACTAGGCCAATCCTAAGGTGAAGACAGAGGAAGAGCCTGAGCCATAGGTGCTGAATTATAAAAGGATCTAATATGTTATAAGGAGCATGCTTTTTGTTCATTTGTTTTGCAAAATCAAGATGAAGTCAAACTTCTTCTGCACTACTCCCTAGCTGTGTGTCTTGGGAAAAGTCACTTAACCTCTCTGAGCCTTGGTTTCTCTATCTGTAAAATGTTAAGTACTCATTTCAAAGGATTGTTTTGAGGACTAAAGAGTTAATAGATGCAGGGTGTTTACCACATTCCCTGGCACATCATTAATGGTCAGTAAATGTTCAATGTTGGCCATTACTGTGCCCAAAGTTTAGTACCAAGTGGGTTGCCTCACTGTCTTTGCCTCCTCTTTCTGAGCATCACACCCTGACTTTTAACAGTGCAGCTGTAGCTCAGCTAAAAGCTCCCCTTTCTCAGCCGCCTTATAGCAGGAGAAGCCACGGAACTAAGTTAGGACAGCCGAGCTTGAATGGAAGCGTTAAGTATTATTTGTAGGAAGTGTTCTTAGAGAAAAGGGGTTTTTCTTCTGCCTTTCTTCTCTGGCCTGCCCAATGCAGCTATTGTCCTAAGGTTGGCAGATCGGGCCATTAGAAGGCACCTGGGTCCCAAGTGAGACACTCCAAGTGGCAGGAGCAATAGGAAGCATTTCTAGTCTTCTGTGACCCTTATGAAGAAGCAGCTCTTGGGTGGCAAGAATCTTTGCTGCGGAGCCATCTTGGGGTTATGGGTTGCAGAGCAGTTCAGCACATGGCTTTGTACGGGCCGGGGCCAGGAATCAAACCCGGAACCTCATGGCTGGGAGGCAAGCGCTCAGCCATGGAGCTAGCCCAGCATCCCCTGTGTGCTTTTAAACCATGGCAAATAGGAGTAAAGTCAGTAAGTTACCCTTCGCTGTCCATCAAGGAAACCCAAGCATGGCTTTAGACACCCTTTTTCTTAAACGCTCTACCAAAACTTGGTGCATTGAGCCAAGTCAAGTGGAATTATTCAGAGAGGAAAGTACATTTTAATCTCCAACTAAGTGGTGGTATCCTCCATTTAAAAAAAAAAATGAAGTAGGCATTCATACAGAGGCGCACTGTGAGATTTTGTTCTTGTAGTCCAACACAGAACTTAAGGGATTCAGTGTTCCTGGAGTTGTTTCTTTATCCAGAGCACAGGCTATAAATTGGGTTCCTTGGCCTGCTGCCTGCATATGAGGATGTATGAATTTTGGATGAAATGAAATAGATTCATCACGGCCTTGCACTTGGAAGGGGCAGCATGAGCATAAAGGTTATAAAACCGCATGGTTATATATCTATGCTTATTAATAGATTGGAATTATTATTGGGAATTACAGTTATTACAATAATTCTTTGAGCAACCCTGACAATGCTATATTTTCTTAATGCTAAGAATAGACATATTCCATTGTAAAGTTCCTAAATGGTGGTGCTAGGCGCTTTACATAAGTCCTCTCAAACCTCCCACCAATCCTACAGGCAGGAATTGTGATTGATGGCATTTCACAGAAGAGGAAACTGAGAATCAGAGAAGTTAAGCACTCACTCAAGGTCACACAGCTGAGACTGGTGTCAAACCCAAGCCTGCTAAGACTCCAGGTCATGAACTTAACACATTATATTGTGATGACTGCTTATTTAGCTCCTATAAAACCAGGTAATGAGCCTCTTCCCCCGTGAACAACCGCATTGTTTATAGTACTCTACAGGGAAGGCATTTGGGAAGGTAATTTTTCTGTAGTGTTTTCAAGCAACATATCCTTGGACCTTATTCGTCTCATCCTTAACATGGGGTGCTGACTTCAGCAGTTTGCTGTGAGGATTAAAAAGGCCATAGATGAGAAGGATTTGGAGAGAGTGGGGGTCGGAGCTTAAACTTCAACCAAGGGCCTTTGAAAGGGTAGAATGGTTTGTTCGTTTCTCATCTGAGCTAATTCCTTCCATTTGCATTTGGTTTGAATTCAAAGGGGGAATAAAATACGTTTTCAAAACAGAACACAAGGCTACGCTCAACACTTCCCATATCATCATAGCCCCCCAAATGAGGCTGGTGGTCCCCAGTAATTCACAATTAATTCTGTAAACCACACACATGTCTAAAAGATACAACTGCCAAATCTTGTGAGCTGAGATAGTCCTGGTTCCTACTGGCTGTCATACATGTGTGGGGAGTCCCACGGGGTCTCCAGGCTGAACCCCATCCCAGGGGACCAGCATTGTCACTGGGAGTTATGATGGGCCGGCCCTTCCTGGGTCTCCAGGATGTATTTAGGCTTCAAGTCTTGGGAAAGATTAGCCAAAGATTGTTTATCTGTTTTGAGTTTTGCGTTCTTTCCCACTTGAGGACATCTGTAAAGTATGTTTCTGATGGCTAATATGGGCTTTGTTTAGTTTGCTTATGTGTGTTTGTCTCCATCTAGAAGAATTGCCAAAGAGGATGAAGCTCATCTAGAGGGAAGAGAACTATACTTAAACATTTGCTAAGAGAGTAGATCTTATGTTAAGCTATCATTATCTTATCAATAATAAATATATTAGATAGATGATAGATAGATAGATAGATAGATAGATAGACAGATAGATAGGTAGGTAGATAAATAAATGATAGATTGATAAATGATAGATAATAGGTAGGTAGGTAGGTAGGTAGGTAAGTAGGTAAGTAAGTAGGTAGGTAGGTAGATAGATTGATGATTGATTGATGGATGGATGGATGATAGGTAAATGATAGATGATAGGTAGGGTAGGTAAGTAGAGAAATAGTGAGATAGATAGATAGATAAATAGATAAGGCAGGGAGAACTTTTGTAGGATTGACAGGTATACAGTACAGCTTTGGTGACAGTTTCAGCTGTGTACACTTATCCCCAATGTCAGTAAGTTGTACATGTTATATATATATATATATATATATATATATATATATATAGAGAGAGAGAGAGAGAGAGAGAGAGAGAGCTTTTTTGTGTATCAATCATACTGCAATAATGTTGTTGTTAAAGATCCCAATTATTTACATCTCTCCCCACCCCAAAATTGTATTATTCTACCCTCTAGGCATAGCATACTCAAAATAAATCCGTGGCTCTATAGGTAGATTCGTTAAAACACACACAGACATGGAGAGAAACGTCCAGGTCCAGAGCTTAAGGGAAAGGAGGAAGGTGAGCAGAAAGGAATTCTCAGATAATGAGAGCTCACCACTACAGTGAAGCCATTCATAGCCAACATTAAAAGGTCCGAGGGGGGAAGAGATTTGATGGAAATGTGATAGATGTGAGAAAAGACTAATAAAGCCTCTATTCTTCCTGAGACCCTGGCCACGGAGGCTCCAGGATATGACATGGCAGCGTCAGCTCCCATGGGTCCATAGGTCAAGACCGTTAGGAAATACCTGTGGGTCAAAAGAACAGGTATGCGGAGAACGTGCTACGTCAGAGACAATGACAATGAACAACTGTAAAGCATCTACTAGACACTTGGAGCTGAGCTTGGGAATTATCCCTCCTTATTCCAGATCCCAGGAGGCATTGAACTTGCAGCCGGGTAGGTACAACATGACTATGGAACCCCTGACGTGTCAGAGTTCCAAATGAGGGGCTGGGAACACCGTCATCACCACCATGGTGTGTAGAACACAAGTGGAGACAATTCAGAGTCCATTTGGTGGAATTAATGTTAATAGTGAAAAGAAGGTAAATTGTAAAGCTTATGAATGACAAGACATCCCCTACGCATAACACTGTGAAAAAGGAAAAAGCCTTGTTAACCAAAGTTCTGACTACCTGGAACCTTAAATTAACTGGAATACCGGTCTTCTATTTCACTTTTTTTTTGGGGGGGGGGGGTCAGAAAAATAAATAAAGCTGGACTCAGAAATTTAGTCAAAAGAGAAGCTCAGAGCATATTCAACTAAATTTCCAATAACTTTTGTATCTCTTTTGTCAATATTCACTAGACTGAGTCTCAAGGGGACCGAGGACATTTTCCTGTTCACTGTCGCATCCTTAATATCAAGCAGAATACATAGCGCTTAGTAGGAGCATGGTAAACAGTTACTGAATAAAATACTGACGCGCTCTCCCCGCACCCAGAGTCTCACAGATATCTGATCATCAAAGGAAGATGTCCATGGTGAGCCTCACACACACATATGCACAAATAAAGAAAAAAATCTACGGGTGCCACAGGAATACACTGCTCCAAGTCAAGGGCTGTCAGGGCCTGAGTTCGTAAAAGTCACAGCATGCATGGAGCCCTCACTCACCACTTGAACACACTATCCGATGTCAACGGGTTTAAGAATCACCTTGGGGTCCTTGTGGACCCTTGTTCCCCCTTCCCCCCAGAGAGCATCAGATTCAGCAGATCTGGGCTGGGATCCAGGGATCGGAGTTGTGAGAACAGGCACCCCAAGGGTCTGCTGATTCCGGAAGTCACCAAGTCACACTTTCTGTAAGCTTCATGACCCCAGCAACCGGCTCAGAGAGGCAAAGTGGCTGTCCTGAGGTCACCCAGTGGGACCATGAGGAGCAGGCTCTTTCACTCCATGTCCCAAACTCTTGGCACAACAGTCACCCACCCTTACCTGCAGTGTCACTTTCCACAGTTCCAGTTACCCACAGTCAATCAAGGTCTGAAAATATTAACTGGAAAATTCCAGAGATCAGCCATTGGTAAGTTATAAACTGAACACCGTGCAGAGTAGCATGATGAAATCTCACATTTCACTTCATCCCACTCGAGACGTGGCTCCTCCCTTTGTCCAGAGTCTACGTGCCGTGGACCCTCCCCATCTGTCAGCCGCTTAGTAGCCACCATGCTTGTGTTCAGATAACCCTTCTTTTACTCAACAATGGCCCCAAAGTGCAAGAGTAGTGATGCTGGCAGGTCAGATACGCCAAAGAGAAGCCACCAAGTGCTTCTCTACATGAAAAGGTGTGAGTGTCTAGGAAAAGCCGGAGTAAATGTAGGGTTTGGTACTATCCGGGGTTGCGGGCAACCACTGAGGGTCCTGGAACTTATCTCCTGTGGATAAGGGGGGACAGCTGTATACACCATCTGCCTGCAAACCAGGAGTGGTGACAGTTCCTGTTCTTTCCGGTGTCCCCAGGTCTCTGTCAGAAAGCCTGGCACTAAGCAGCTGCTTTGTGACTGGGGGTTGAACAGATCTGAATTGAAGGGAATCAAAGGTCAGAGTTGAAGGGGAAACTCCCCTCCCAATCACCCTCGTGTACGGACAGACCAGCTGAGGCTGCCACGGCGGAAAGTAGTCGTCCCCTTTCTCACAGAGAACAAACGGTCTGTATTCTCAGCCCCACACACTTTCCTCTGCCCTTTCAGACCTGGCACCAAAGGGACCCATGAAATACACCTGGCGTGTGCTCTGGTCTGCGGTAAAGTGAAGCCAAGAGCGATCGAATCCCACCTAGTTCCCGTTACACTATAGCTGTCGGCACGAAGCGCAGAGAGCTAGCAGAATCGCCAAGTCATTGTGAAATCGTCCTTTCCTGGCCTGGCGGAATTGCTCAACTTGTCACTCCAGTGCTCCGTGTCACAGCCCCCAGATCAGTCTACACGATCCCTTCCTATAATTAAAAACATGATTCCGCTGCTAACGCCCCAGCTCCCTTTGGTGCTGAGAACAGATGCCAGGTGGGACAAGAGCGCTGGACGTGCCAAACGGCTACGGGCAGCCACACCGCCGTCGCCACCTGCGTTCATTTGATTCAGATGACACTTCTTACACAAAGGAAACTCAGCACTGGAGTCAGCACCCTCTAAACTGTTCTAGACAATGCATGGTCCCCCGTTTTGTACACAAAGTGTTGTTTCATAGTCCAGCTACACACACAAACACACACACACACACACACACACACACCTCTAGAAGCTTCTGTGAGGGGTGGGACTCGTCCATCAAGCGTTATATTTAAGGCCAGCTACTGTGTAACTCTGAGTAAGATAGAGGAAAGCTCTCTTAGCCTTGATTTTGTAACCCCCCAAAGGCAGGCAAGTTAACCGGCACCCATGGGCGTTGGCAGATGCTGGATAAATGTAAGTAGACTCTCCATGAACTGAAACTCAAGCAACCCGCTAACATTTTGCCAGTTGCTTGAGAGTGCCAGTTGGTGGAGTTCTGTTAATGGAGAGTCTACTGTAATGTCTACTTTGTAAGTCTTGTGAAGAGTCAGTAAGTACAAGTATAAAGATTTTACAGGATTTCCGGCCCGTAGTAGATGCTTAATATTTATATTTTTTTAATTGTTAAATTTACTGGGGTGACATTAGTGGGTGAAAATGACATAGGTTCCAGGTGTACACTTCTACATGACATCGTCTATGCATTGCATTGTGTGCTCACCACCCAGAGTCAGCTCTCTTTCCATCACCATGTATGTAATGTCCCCTCGCCCGCCCCCCTTACCGTCAGTAACCTCTAAGTAGATGCTGAATACACCATAGCCGGTCATAGCTGCCATAGGGGTAGAAGACACGGTTTTGAGATGTTCAGCTTTACTAACCAGATGACATGGGTTTGTCACCGTAGCTCCCACACTTACTCGCTAGAAAACACTGGGGCAATGACTCCACCCCCAAGTAGCTCAATCTCCTCACGTGTAAAATGGAGGTGATCACAGCAGCCTCTACCTTCTAGGAGGGGCAGGTTGGAAGGGTCCTCCTGGCCAGTGCCTGGCCTGAATAAAGACGTGCCCCAGCGATGGGAACTCGTGGCGCCATGTGTAGTTAATCTGGAAACGGGGCTTCTCGTGTAGTTCTGTGCTCCGTTGTCACCCTGAGGTCTACAGCTTCCCAGCCAGGTGCCATGCCGCGGGGCTGGAGAAGGCTGCTTCCCGTGGTCTTTTGCGAAGGTCCTCCAACTTCCCTGTGTAAAAAACTGAAAGCCAAGTGCGCACTGGAAACCAGCACGTTGGGCTTCCTTGCCGTGACTTCCCTTCAGGAACTTCATAATGTTTTCTGTATAAGGTGTTGGGGGATGGGGCAAGGAGGTGAGGCTGGGAGCAGTCATCAGGAGTGACTGACACTCAGAGAGCCAAGAAGCCAACGAGAGGAGTGTCCTCTCTTCCGACAGTGAACAGAAAACCCAGAAATCTGCCCCCAGGCCATTCTCAAGGAAGGCTAAGGATGGAGGGAACCATAGCTGAGCTAACTGGGTGATTCCCAAGCCTGGAATCACTGGGGGAAGTCTGTTGAAAATACAGATTCATGGGCCTTGGGAGGGAGTTTCTGGTCCCATAGGCTGGGGCCTGGGAGTCTTGCATTTTAATGTCTTTTGCTCCTGGTGATTCTAACATGGGAGCCACTGACTGATCCAGCTCAGTTGTGACAACTGGGGAAACTGAGGCCCAGGGAAGGAACATGACTTATCCAAGACCAACCGGTGGCATACATGAGACTCTAACCCAGGCTGTGACTCCTCTACATTCTGCCCCTTGGGCATGTTCCTGGGGAGAGCTAGAGGATTTGCTCTCACCCGGGCTTTGTCCTTAGAGCAAACATGGAGAATCCTGGCCCCTTTTCTCCAGTCTTTAGGTCACAGAAGACCTCGTGACCTCCTGCGAGAGACCACCTGGGCCTCGGTCCGTGACCACTCCCCCATTTTCCCCAGGGACACCCCCCCCATACTCTATCCGCCTTCTCACCCCAGCAGAGTTCATCAAATGGCTAAACCCAAACTGAGAAGGAGAAGCTTTCCTGTTTCTTTTTGCTCACTTGTAGCAGCAGCCATTAATAGTAGCAGACCATTAGCACTGAGTTGGCTGGGAACTTTTGCGGGGGAAAGGGTAAGCTACTGGAATGATTTCAACATCTCGGATGGCAACTCCTGATACGGGACTCACCCCGGTATCCCGCTTTGCATCTGCTGGTATGGCAGCTTAGGTAACTGGCTGTGAGCTCTCTGATCGCTGGGCACCACTCCATGCTATCCAAATCTGAAATCTGGAAAAGCCACCAGACAGGGCCCGGGCCCCCCTTTTTTGCATGAGGCTACCCAGGATTTAGCCGCAAATGGGATTAATGTTTCAAAGCTTTAGGAGCTATTTGGGTAAGTGCACCTGATAGTGTAGACTCTGGGGTCTCGGGAGACAGGGAGTTTATGTGTATAAACTTTATGGGGCAGTCTTTGTTACGGCCCTCATAATGGAGGTTCCAATCACGACAGGAAATAAGACTGTACACAGAAACCCTGAGAAGGGCGAGTATCTGGTGACAGGCGTCTCTCCACACAGAGCGCGCACTCTAGCAGATTGGCTAAGGGAGGGGCAGGGGGATAGCTAAAAGCTCAGAGTGAGAGCGTGACCTTTCTCTTGCCTGTTTACTGACCTCTCCTAACACCTTGGTAATGAAGTAACACTACAGATACCGGGTGGGTGTTTAGCAAAGTTCAACTCCTGTCTCTGTCTATTCAGTAGGAGCTCCCAATGCCTAAGGCCGGAGCCAGGGAAAGCTGGTCTTGACTATGCAGGGTTGGGAGACAGACAGACCTGAGTTTTCTTGCTAGTTACTTACCAGGTAGCTGTGTGGCTTTGGGCAAGTTGCTTAATGTCTCTGAGCCTCGATTTCTCTAGCTGTAAAATGAGGTTGCTAGTAGTGCCTGGGGGTGCATTGTATGGAAGCACTCAATAAATTGCTGAAGTTGTAGTAGTTATGATTATTTGGACGGTTCAAAATTTCTAGATCTCAGGTGTGTAGCACCCAGAAGGAGGGAACCTGGAGTGCTGTGAGCCAGAGCTATGCCCCAAAGCCTTTAAGAATACTTTCATGTGGACTTTTATGTTTCCAAGGGAGAGAAACCCACCTCACATGGATTTAAGGAAATAAAGATAATTTATAGATTCACATCATTAAAAAGACTAAGGTTGGAGCCGTCTGCTTTCATACACGATGGGATCCAGGTACTCAAGTGATGTCATCAAGCTTTATCTCTCTCCCCACCTCTTAGCTTTATGTCCTTCTGGATTGAATTTACTCACAAGATGGCAGCTTCATTCCTACACCCCACCTACGTGGCGAGCCCAGCAGAATGAGAATTCCAGGTGCCCAACATTCCAGTGTGAACCCAACAGCCTGCCCTCATTGGCTCTGATTGGCAGCTTCTTGGGTCATGTGACTGGCTTCACACCAATCAGCGTGACCAAAGGGAAGTGGGCCTCTCATTGGCTAGGCTAGGTCCTGGGCCTGATTGCTGAGCTTGTACCTGAAATCACACGACTTAAAAGTTGAGGAGGGTCCCAGAGGGAAAATCAAGGTACTTAGGGTAAAGGAAGGGAGATGGGATTCTGAAGCAACATCACCAGTTAAACCTTGTACAATGAGTCCACGTAGGTTCAGCCGCTCTCACACAAGCGTGGCGACAGTTCCAGCAGCTTAGAAGCCATGTTTGGAGGTAGGCCCTGGTGAGCCAAGCCTAACCCTCATTCCTACTCACAGCCAGCCTCAGAGAGGGTGTACATGACACCCAGACACAAGACCAAAGAACTTACAGACAACACGTCTTAACTTTCCGTACATGTCAGGTTCTTGAGAGAAATAGAAACCATGAAATATATTAAGAAAGAGATCAATATCAGACTTACTAGAAGGAATTGGCTCACATAAATGTGGAGGCTGACAAGTCCCAGGTTCTGCAGGGTGACTTGGCAAGCCAGGGACGGCGGAGCCCCAGGAGGGCTGGCAGTCTAGTTCCATCTGCGTCCAAAGGCCTGAGGACCCATGGAGTTGACTGAATAGTTCCTGGCCAGTGACTGGCAGCCTCTAGTCCCGGGAAGAGCCAATGTTTCCATCTGAGTCCAAAGGCAAGAAATAAGCTACTGTCCCAGTTCCAAGGCAGTCAGGCAGGAAGAACGCTCTCTTACTGTGGGGAACATCTGCCTCTGTTTATTTGGGCCTTCACCTGATTGGACGAGGCCCACCCACATTCCAGAGAGTCATCGGCTTTACTCAGTCTACCAATCTAACTGCTAAACTCATTGCCAAACACCCTCAGAATACTGTTTGGCCAAATAGCTGGGTCCACTATAACCCTGTCAAGTTCACACATAAAATTAACCATCACACTTCCCAGAAGGAGGCTGAATCCCTCAGGGTTTGACTAGAGAAACACAACCAGGAAGACACAGATATTAAGGAATTTGTTGCAAGGAGTCAGGCCACCAGGAAGGGCAGGCTGGACTCGCAGGCATGACCTGAAGCTGCTGGCCACAGGTAGAATTTCCTCTTCACCAGGGCAGTCTCAATTCTGTCCAAAGACCTTCTATCTGATTAAACCAGGCTCACCCAGATTACGGGGGATAATCTCCCAGACTTGAAGTCAGCTGGTTATGGGCCATAATCACAGCTGCAAAATACCTTCAGCGCCGCCCCCAGCTCCGTGAGTGAGTGTAGTACTGAGGACTACGGCCTAGCCACGCTGACAGGGAGCATCCACCAGCCCAGAGGCCATATTTCTTAGGACAGGATCATATAGTCAGTGGAGCAGGAAAAAGGGGAGCGAATGGAGCAGGAGGAAAACAGTAACTAAGGCAGTTCTAGAGTGGATACGCAGGGAGGTGCCACCTGTCTTCTCAGGCTATGCAGTCTCAACATTGTCGCCTCCGTGGCTCCGAAGGGCCCTTGTCAGCTTTGGAACTGTTATGGGCGCTACTCAGTAGATCTGGTGACTCTCCCCTCTCTCTCTGCTGTAACTGCCCTAATTCCGGCCTCACTTATGTCGTCTCTGGTCACTCAGCCTCTGGTCTTGTACCTTCCCCTCTGTCCCCAATTTTGCAGAAAGAAAACGGTTTCATACAAGTTAGGTCACTTTCCCAAGGTCAAAGGGAGAATGAGATCTTGGCTTTTTCAGACATCAGAGGTCATTTCTTTCCACATCTTCCCATGTTTCTTGATTCTGGCTACAAATCAGAACACAACAGAACTTTCTAGAAACTATCCATCTCCAGACCTCATCCCTTGAAGGTCTGATGTAATAATTGTCACCACAAAGATGCAAATGTGGAAGCATAGTCAGTGGACAAAGGTGAAAAGGAGACGCCGTTTTGTCCAAGCTGAAGCAGAACAGAGAAGCCCCCGTGGATTCCTGCAAATGTTGAACCACTGTCCCGAGGCTGACAAGGTTGCAATTGAGGAAGTGGAAAACAATGACCTTAAGTCCACGTGGCCTGAAGACAGCCGCCAGGAAGAGGCACAAGAGAACATGTAAGGTCTGAGGCTGCTTTCAGGGGGTCGTGGAGGTTGGGGTGGTTCAAACCAGCTCTGGAACTTGTGAAGTGGGTGACGGCATGGCTGACCCATCCACAGCTGTGAGAGGCTATGATTTCGTTCTAGCTTCATAGGCACAGTGCAAAAAAGGGAATTGTGACACTCCAGGAACAGCCTAGTCCTGTTTGCGTATACAGTGGGAACAAACTATGATGCTTTCCATAGCATACGAGTATACTCTAGCCCCGTAGTGTAGCAAATACAGATGTACATGCATATGTCTATACACACACACCATGTATGTATAGTTAGTGTATATGTACATTGTGAGTGCATGATGTGTGGATATAGATGGAATAGTATTCGTTACACATATATGGAAAGTATGAGTGTGTTATGTATGAATACACTGTGATCCTGTTGTACGTGTACTTTGAATACACATCAGTATATAGATGGATGTTCGCCAAGATGTGAGTAGTGATGGAGAATGGGAGGTTTTGTCTTCCTTCCTCCTCCCCACAAATATCTATGGAGCTTCTACTATGTCCCAGACACCATCTTTCTCCCTCAAACCTACTTTTAATTGCTTGAAAATTCTAAAAACATGGATGTATTTGTACCTTACCAGATAATTGGAGAATAGAGTGGTCTGTCAAGACCCCTAATCACCACAGATAGGGACGCTGGTGGCATTTATGGGAGATTCCAGGGAGGTAGGAGACACAGAGACAGAGAGGAGACCAAAGTTAGACCTGCCCTCCACCCCACCCCCGGCAAGCAGGTTTTGGGGGGCTGTTGTGTTGTTTTGTTGGTTGGATCACCATCTGCAGATCTGTTCTGCATAAAAACCAAGCCGCCCACCTCCCTTGCAGTGGAGTCATGGAAGCGCAGGGAAAACCGCAGCCCTGGGGGTGGGGGCCCTGAGTGGGAACAGCACTTCCCGCCTCGGCTGGGTCAGCGCTCCCCCTGAAGGCGTCCTTCCCTAGACTCAGGGGGTGGGTTGTGTTTATCCCCCTGGCACACAGTGAAATGTCTGGGACACATGCTCAGGCTGAGGTGGGGCCCCACGAAGGTTAAAAATGGACCGGCGGCTTTGATCCCCCGCCAGCACCAATGACGCGTGGGGTTGGGGCCAGAGTGAGCCGTCATGTCCTCTTGCAGTCTCCGCAGAAGGTGCAGACAGTCCCCTCCTGACTCCAAAAGCAGACAGGGCCCCAGGCAGGCAGCCGGGCCTGGGGAGCCAGGAGAAGCGGGAAGCAGGCCTCCTCAGGAAGGCCAGGGGGCATTGTCCACTGCGAAGCTTGCCCCCCAGCCCCCCTCACGACACCAGGACCTGAAAGAGAACCCTCGCTGGGGGACCCGATGGAGAGAGGACAAGTCCTAGCAGGCCAAGGGACTCAGTGTGCCTTCTGACTGCTCTGTGGCCACCGTGTTGTAGTCACTTCTCCAGATTCTTTATCACGGTGGCGCTCAGAAATACGACTCACCCACGCGCTCTTCACTCACCAGCAAGTGTGTGTGGGGAGCCGGGTCTGTGCCCACTCAGCTGGGTGCTGGGGAGCCCATGGGGAGGAGCCCCCGGCCCTCCCAGCTCTTGAGGTTGCTGGGGAGGCAGTCACGGAAGAGACAGCTGCCACGCAGCGGGCTGAGATCTGGGCGCCCCCGGCTTGGAGGGCAGGAGACGGAGCCTGGCCAAGCACAAGGTCGCTAACAGGCTACATTGCAGTTAGCATTTCAGAACGAAGATCTGCGATTCCGAGGAAGGACAGGACGCGTGCCTCCCTGCATACGCCCATATAACGTAGACTAATAGACCCAACCAGCATGTCTCGATGGAACTCCTACTTCAGAGAAGACGTGTTAGCCTCTGAGCATCAAGATAGGACAGATGGTCCAGGGCTAACCAGCGTATCACCCCCTTCACGTTCGTGGAATATTCTGGGCTAGGGGATTAAACCTTCATGGGACACTGCCATTTAAGCTTGGGACCAACAGAATGGAGAGAGAGGATACGAGCAGAGGGATCCCAACATCACTTCATACTCAGCGTTTGCACTGATCCCCAAGGTGAGGGCCTCCTCCTAATACGTTCCCCTCCTTCCACACTCTCTCGTTCACTGCACTCAAGTTTCTTAACTACTGTCTAGACGTCGGTCCCCCCAATGGCTTATCCCCTCCCAGAGAAACCACATGTCTGCCTTGCTCCAGCACATCAGTGGCCTATCACAATGCCTAATATGTAGTAGGTGCTCAATAAATACTTATAACACACAACACTAAATACTTCTTAGCATTCCATACAAACGGAAGGCTGTCACCACGGCAGCTTCTAGAATTTTCTTCTCCACAACTAATATTGGTCCTTTTTTTGATCATTAGGGATTTTTTTTAAATATGGTCATGTTCCTCATAATTAATATTGTTTTCTTGCCTTCAATAAAACTAGTTCTCATTCACCTGAGGGTCTGTGGGAGGCAGGAGAAAAATCAAAAGGCTGGGTGGGCCTTACACCCCAAAACTCTGGTCTAGGTGGAAAGAGAAAAGACATCTCCTGACTCATTGCTGTGAAAGATGCCGAGCAGAGTCATATACCTCCCTAGGGGATGAGGCCCATTTTCTCAGGAGCAACAGGCAGAAGGGGAATCTGGAAGCCACCAGAAACACATACCCTAAAACCCCAAATCTCTGTCACGGAGGAGGATGCTCACAAAAGAATTCTGCAAAAGAGCCTAAAAAAAACACTTACCCCCATCAGACAAGAAGTGAGATTAGAACAAACCAAGCCAGTGCTTCCAACAGAGCTGCCATTCAAAGAGTGACAGAACACGACATCCTTTGTCTCCCACTGACAGGGGACACCATGTCATGAAAGCCTGACACTCGTTCTTCTGTGGCTGAACTACCACCGGCCTTTCTCCAACAGCACAGCTTTCACACCCAAGAACTTGGCTTTACAGGGAGATCACATGTCCCTTCTGTGGGAGCTGGGTGGCATGGAAGTATTGCAACAGCTACAAGGGAGAAGAGAACAGAGAAATTTTTAAAACCAAGGAAAGGGTCCCAGCCACACTGGGAAACAGGGCATCATTGGTGTGTGGATGCTCCTTGGCTGGGGATTGGGGTTCATGCATTTTGAGCTTTACCTCTGAAGGGGTGCTCTGTTGGTCAGGAGGGAAGACAAGGAGGACAGAGCAAGCCACCGTGAGGGTCGCTACTTTCACATCACCTGCCACTCATGAAGTCACCCTCCCCAAAATCCACCCTGAACGCTCTTATGCCACCATCTTCACTGGGTGGCACCAGGCCACCTCTTTTGTTTGTTACTTTTCTTAATGTTCCTTCCTTCTTAAGTTGCACACTCAGCGTAGCATCCAGTCGCTGACATTTTTTTGGCTGTGCTACATGAGGCAAGAAATTGTCATCTCTTAAAGTCCGGGCGTCCTCATCTGTAACCTAGAGACGTGACTCCAAACAGCACCAGACCATTTCAAAGATTGAATGACATAAGTCATGTAACGGCTCTGAGATCTAGGAGGCCAACACTGTTACAGTTCCCTTCCGTTTTCCTCTTGTTCCCTCCCCGAATCCAAATGCTCCTAATTAACTGCCAGGAACTACTTAGTGAAAATTACCTTAATGAGCCAAGTCTGAAGGACGAGTGAAAGAAGAATGTCTCTCCTTGCAATGTAAGGAGACCAGAGATCAGGCAACTCAGAATGTAATTACTGTTCTTGCTTACTTGGGGGCATCTTTTCCTTCTCTCCTTAATCATATCAGTAATGAAAATGATATCCTACATTTGAGAAGCTGCTATACTTGAAAACCACTCCTGAAATATCTGGAGACTTTTATAGAAAATGTAAGCCTTCTGAAAACAAAATAAATAAATAAATAAATAAAAAGAGGGACTGAAAAAATACAAACAGAAATAGGGATTTCTACCTTATGGAAAATTGTCAGCTTTAGATAAAGGGCATATGATTGGGTAATAAAAGTAATAAAATGGAAATAATCAAAATAATAACAACAACAATGATAATTCCCATTTTTTAAATACTAAGTATGTGCTGGGCAGTCTACTAAATACTTTATGCATATTTATAAAATGTAATTTTCCATGCAAGCCTTAGAGAAAGGCATTGCTATTAATATTAACGTATTTACTGAAGAAGTTGTATCTTAAAGAGAAGGCAGGCCTTCCCTAAGCCATGTACTGGTCGGCAGTAGAAACAGGGTAAGAATCTAGAGTCTTCTTACTCCAAGGCCTGAGCTCACATCCTGGGGGATTTCAGCTTCCCTAGGAGGCAGGCTTTATTTTTCCCCTTTCAGAATTTCTGTGAACAAATCTCTCTGTCTTATTCTGTCTATGTCTGTCTGCGACGTCCTGTTTCTATGTTTCTCAACGTGTGTTGTCTGAGTCTTTCTGGCTCTCAATGTGACATGCATATAAGACCCCCATACCAGATGCACAAACACACACATGCACATAACCTTTATCCACATCACATACACACAAACACACCACACCCAAATATACCTCTCATGCCTCACACTCAGACACTACTACATGCACACAAACATGCATATGCATATGCAACACACATCCTCACATACACAGCGCACACACTCTTCACATAGATACACATACTCCCCCACACAAACACATATACATGTTCACAAACAAAACAAAACTTATAGACATACAGACTGCACACACACTCCACCCATACACATTCCGCACACATGTACACACACACTGCACACACTGCACTGGCCGGCAGTGTGGCTGGCACAATGATTTTGTATTTTTATAGCCCCAACTTGCAGACCAACCTGGACAGAGCAAAATAGATAACTGAGATTTCTGTTCCACATTGTATATTTGACATCTTTATGGTATGATTCTTGGACTAAACCTTTTAACACTCTCTAAGTTCTACCAGTCGGGCTTTGAGATCGGTTTGTATTCCTGGAGCAATTCTCTTCAATCTGAAAGTTAGAACTCTTGTGTTCTCGAAGAACCAGAAGGTGAGCGTTCTAGCTCCAGCTGTAATCAGCTTAGACGTTCTCACCCTCTCTCCAGGGCCTTGGTTTTGCAATTTATACAGTGGGAAACCTGCACCCCAACTTGTCTTCCCTTCTTCCTCAGGGCTCCTCTCAAGAACCCTAAACCTTCACTGAATGCATTCTGGAAATCACGTCCCTAACAACCTCCCATCTCTTCTAGCTGTACAAGTCCACAACGTCATGACTTTATGTAAAGTTAATGGCAGTGATAATGATAATAACAATATCAAACATGGAAAATCTGATGCAGAAAGAAGCAACCAGAGCAAGTAATCCAAACCCAAAGATAAATGACACCTTGGGTATTCCCTTTGGGATTATCCGTGCTGAAATGCCGCTTGGCGGACAAGGGTAATTAGGGGTTCCGTGATATGGTTTGGGTACGCTTTCAGTAATTTGTACATTTGCAGCCACAAACTCAACCAAGAAGATGTCCCCGATCCCAGCCCTCTGACCCCTCATCTCAGACAGGAACGAATGGCTGGAGCCTGGAGACCGGCCCTATTGCAGAACGCCGCTCTGTGCTGTTTATACAATCCTGTTGGTCAGAGCGCAGATGCCCTCCAGGGTCTGTTTATTAAAAGCAAACTTAATGCACTCAGGGAGGCCACTCCTGAATGAGCCTCTTTCTGGTTGCATTAGGCACCCACTCATCTTCCAAATTCAACGGGCTGTATCTGGCTGGAGAAGGGAAACCGGTTCTGTGGTATCTTGAATAAATAAACGGCTTTGCATCGGGCTAGACTTCGGGGAACGAGTGGCGCCCAAAGGACTGAACCAAGCCAGGGAACCCAAACACATATTCCGGGTTTAGTCCTTCGGGACGGGGACACGCTACCTTATGCTCTGGTTTGGCCAACGCTGGGGAGAAGCAATGTTCCGCCACAGCGGCTGTGGGTTAGTTGGTTGGTTGCGAGTTAAATTGTGGCTGCAGAGAAGGCAAAAAAAACTGGGACCCAGAATCAAAAGGCAGTGCTTGCAGTAATCAATCGGAAGAATTGCGAGACATATGCTGAAGGTAGCTAGCTCCTCCAAGTGAAAACAGATGGACTAATGTGTATTGATCTCCAATGGCTTGTTGACACCCTTTTGAAACAGAAGCAATCAAGGGTATTGGGGGAGTGCTTTAAGTGGACCGGGTTAAGTCATAGGGGACTGAAAGTTCTGGAGCCAGGGCTTTTTGGTGAACTCGGAGGTTCATTGTAGAGTGTCACCCCAACAGCTGGAAGGAAGGGGAGACACTGGGGGGCTGTCTCCATCATCCCCTTGCCAACCTCTCTGTTCTCACATGTTTAGTTTATTCGTTCATGATCTCAGCTGCCCCGGCTCCTCCAGCCTCTGCTAGACCAGCAGTAACAACCCGGAAACAGTTCGCACGGGCTGTCAGGCAGGGTTCAGCCCTCCTCCTGCCAAACGGCCTTCACCTTGTCTTCAGGCACCTCTAATTTGTGTCTCAGTTATAATTAGGGACTACACCATTCAGGCACCAGCTTCCCTCCAGGCATTCCCTATGTACTTTGATCACATCCAAGGGGCATGGCCACCTCCCTCCTGCCTGAGGTTCTAGAGTCTTCCAAATGCCCATAGGAAGTGAGGGGCTGGAGAGAAGCGAGCAAACACGCCTTGGGCCCTTTTAGGTGACATCCACACACTGTGCCTTTGGTTTCGGCTGCTGGCTTCCAGATGGTACGGGACAGTGAGCTGTACAGGGGACAGTGTGGGCGTTATTGGAGCCGCATGTCCCAACTAGTAGAAAAGCCACTTACAACTGAAGGAGCTACAGGTAGAGAGTACATAGTTACCCTCAGGGACATGGTTAAGGGTATTAATCTCTGACTACCGTGGCCAAGGTCAGACGGGGGAGTGACTCTGGTCACTGTTGCCATCCCCTTTTTCTACGTTCTTCCTCACCCATTCCATGACAGGTGATGCGGGAAGGCAGTTTCTTTGGTCTTTTGTCACATGTTGTTCCTAATATGGTCAAGAGGCTGCTAATAAAACCAACAGATGTTGGCACATGGGTTAAAGGGTCTTATGAGAAGGTAGATAGAGCACTGGGTACATCTGAGAGTTAGACTGCTCACAAAAAATGGACCAGGCTGTACGTATGAGCTGGGCAGGGAATGGAGAAGACATGATGGAAATTTCCAGAATGACATTATCCCCTAACTGCACCCAGTCACCTCCCCCATCCCAGACCCCCAGAGCTTGTTTTATCATTTGCCAAATGGACAGTCTTCAGGGACAAGGGTCTCTCTGAGCTGTCCTCCCTCCTCATCCCTCACTCAAGGAATTTCGCCGATAAATCACCATGTTAATCCTCTGGCCCGAGAGTTATGGGCTGTGGGAAAGCGGGAGCAGAATGTGGACATGAGACCTGGGGCTCGAAGGAAGCCCTGGATGAAAAATGAAGGGTGAAGTCACGGATGGGCAGCCCACAGTCAGGACAGATCTTCCCGAGAGAGAAGGGGGCAGAGGCGAGAGTAGTGGGACGACGGTGACCTGCTCAGAACAGCGAGCGTGGAGCAGGGAAAGAGCGAGGGCTCGGGCAGTGGGCAACGGGAAGAGCGAGTTCACTGTAAGGGAAGGAACAGAACGCAACAGGGAGCGCGTTCCAGCTCTGGGTAAAGCCACAGAGCAGCCTCACTAGATCTGCTACGGCCCTTCTGACATACAAAGTGTTTGCTCCCGGATAAGAGGCCACCTGGCAGTCACTCCAGAGGCCATGGCTGGGCCTGGAAACCTGCTTCCACACACTCCTCTTAGTGACAACCAGGCTTGTTCGCCCCGTGCCTGCTATGAGGCGGTGAGGACAGCGGCAGGGCCACCACCTTCGCTCCACGGCTCTGGACGCGTCTCCATTGACCTGGTTAATTGGGGCTCGGATGGAGAGACACCGAGAGAGACAGGAATTCTTGGCTTTCCATTGTTGCCATGCATGTGTGTGTGTGTGTGTGTGCGTGTGCGTGTGCGTGTGCGTGTGCGTGTGCGTGCGCGCGTGTAGGCAATGTGATATAGTGTAAGAACATCACGTGTCTATCTGATGCTAATTCAGCTACAGAGAGGATGAAAAAGGTTGAGGGAGGGAGAGAGACAGAAAGAGACACAGAGAGACAAAGATGCAGTGAAGAACATTAGTCGGACTCTGCCCACCGCTCTGTTCCGTGAGCATCTCACACTCCAAGGAGAACAGAAGATGTAACGCGTGCGTCTGTCCTCATAACCTGTCTACTGCCCCACGCGTCTCTCCTAATCCAGCAATTTACTAGATTTTCAGAGAACTTCATCTTTAAGGGATTGTCACACTGAGCTTAGACCAATTCCACTGTCTGTGTTTGTGTATTCACGAAGGCATGCTGCGTAGATGGAGCTATGTCTGTGTTTGGGCGCATGTGTGTTGTGAGTATGTGCATGTGTATGGTATTGTATGTACTTGTTAGTGTGTATGTGTGCAAATGGATTGTGTCTGTGTGCACTAGCAGTATATGTCAATTGTGAATCTGCTTGTGCTGTTACATTGTGTGCCGAGTATGCATGTATTATTTGTTGGTCAGGCATACCTGTGCCTGGTAGAAGTACAGGGGTTTAACAATGATAGCAGGGGTTGTTCAGAGAGAAGGAATTCCTGCGAAGCTCTCAGATATATTTCCTCCCTTCCTCTGAACACTCGGGTGAGTTCTTTTGGCTGAATTCATTCTCCTGGCTTTCGGTGGGGATTTCCAAGATGCAACAGGACCAAGGAGATGAGGTCCACACTCAGTGACCAGTCACCACGAGAGAAGAGTCTGGCCTCCTCACCCCAGCTGGGGACATGTATGGAGGGCCATCTCAGTGCCCGAGCGCCCCGTGGGGTTGGCTGAGGCTGTCCGGAGCTCAGCTTCCGCCACCAAATCCTGGTTTCCGCCCCTCCCTTCCCCAGTGGTGAACCCCAAAAGCTCTCCCTGGGGAATGTCCAGCATGCTCATCAGCTCCCGAGAGCCCAGCCTGCAATGACAGAGCAGGGACCAGGTCTGGGATCACTGAGTCATGGTGTGCGATGGATATTAGGGGCCATCTATTCTAACCCCACCCCCAAGGGGGGCCTTCCGCAGACTCTGGCTGCATTTCTGCAAGGTGGAGTCCTGGGACAGGCAAATAGCTCCAGCTCCCCTGCCTACACATGCGTTCCTCTTCCCAGCATAGCCTGAGGCACGCCGGGGGCCCTCAGACGCCCTCCCAACCACTCTCCTCCTCGTTTTTGGTCTCCTGGTTGAACTTACAAGCCCCCAAGTTCAACGAAGCTCTACATCCTAAAAAGCGGGAAGGCATCTTGTGGCAGATGATGAGAGAGATGGGCACACGGGCCCTGGACATGGCGCTCCGTCCAGCCAGGCCTCACAGGGTCCCTGGTGAGTCATTGGCTGGCTTTCATTTCTCAGGGGCTGCTTCAGCAGGTGGCCACCAGCAGGTAGTCAATAGGGACCTTCTGGCCGAGGACTGGGGGCTCTTTGGAAAGGTCACATCCAGAGGCCGGAGGGCACGGCTCCAGAGGTCACGGGGTCGGGACCCGTCACAGTGACAGATGAATCTAAGCATGTCTCCCTCTCGCTCTGGAAGCTGGGACAAGCCCCTTGAGACAGGCGCAGTGGGAGGGGCTGGTGTTGGGGGCTCACAAAGAAAGGCGAGTCTGGTGTCTGGCTGGCACCTCTCAACTGGTCTTCATTAGGCTGCCCGACAGCCCTGTCTTCTGCCGCCCTCTGTCCCTCGCTGATGGGGTGCTGTCTCCAGACCTCTCAACTGTTCCTCATTAGGTGAAACAGTGCGCTTTTGTCCTGCATGAAGCCTTCTTTGTTCCCCCAGCCCAGCCGAGCTAGAAAGCCAGAAACTGATACAAAACAATGCCACTCTATCCTGAGGGGACCCCTTCCCTCCTCCCTCTTACTCGCCCTGGCCGGACAAGGAAGGGCGACTTTCCCCCCAAGTCCCAACCCCGGAAGCCAACCGAGAGCATGTTAGCCGGAGCAGAGGACGCGCATCTTGGGTAGACCAGAGGTTCCCCAAATGGGCCGTCCATTGGCCTCATCAAAAAACACCGAGGCTTGTCCTCGCCCCGCCACCCAGACAATTGGAGTTGACTGGCCCCGGGCACGACCCAAGAAGCAGGATTTGTGAACTTCTCCAGGGGCCTCGAGAGTGCAGCAAAGCTGGGAGACTCCCACGAAGATGGGGAACGGGCTCCCCTGTGTCTGTGCCCACTTGCCACCTTGGCTCACGTGAGAACCAGGGCGGGACACAAACGATTTCACACCTCGCAGAGGTCCCAGTGCTATTCCTTGGCACGTGTGCCTTCTGAGAACGACCAGGAAGGCCATACCTACATGCCAGGGGACAAGCCGCTCTGTCTGAGGAAGCGGTGTGGACGTCGCCCATGCAAACACAGGGGAGGGTTTTCATGGGGACTTGGAGCATCTAAACTCGCGCACAAAGATTTTCACATCCTCAAGGACAGGACTGGCCACAGGAACACTTGGCTGGTTGGAGACAGGTTGTCTTGCTAGTTCCCATTCCCCACGCTGTGCAGAAAGGGCTGTTTATCCAAAAGCAATTCAGTTGCGTGAACCCCGATGTGTGTGAGTACCTGCTACTTGCCATACAGGCTGAGTAAGAAGATGGGGTGTCATTTCAAGACAAAGAGAGGCTCTCTTCCCCCAGCACTGCAGGCCTCAAACCATTTCCCCTCCCAAGATCTCCTAGTAAAAATCTCACCTCTTTGTCGCCCAGGCCTGAAATGACAACACTCAAGATTTATATAGGCTAGCACCTCCTAACTCTGTTGTTAAAAGTGGACTTAAGTGGCGGTGCCAGATATCACAGTAAAAATACAGAACCCCCAGTTCAATTCAAATTTCAGATGCACAAGGAATACTTTTATAGTGTCAGTATATCCCCTGCAATATTTGTGGGCATAGTCACACTAAAATACTCCTTAGCATTTTACCTGAAATCCTCATTTAACTGGGCACCCTGTGTTCTATCTGGCAACTCTAAGGTAAGGAGACAGTTAGGAGCTGTTGGCACATTGGTAAGGGTGCATTCAACTGGTTTGCTTTTTGCCTCGCATGTAGCTAGCCATCATTTCTGAAGGAAAGGAAGCTCCCAGCAGGGACAAGGAGGTAAAATTTTTGACTTTGGAGTACTGTTCTGAGGATTCTAAAGACACAGCGCCAGTTGGGAAAAAGAGAGTGTCATGATTGATTAGCAATGTCTGCCATGGGTACAGGATGGAGACACAGCACCAACTGGGGGAAAGAGTGTCATGATTGATTAGCAATGTCTGCCATGGGTGCAGGATGCAGAACAGAGGCCTGCCCACCACTTCTAGCCATAGGTAAGATCCATGATGATGTGTAAAAATGGGATCATTGGGTTGTCAAACTTGGGACCTTTTTTTTTTAATGCAGAAGAAGAGATGGAGAAGTGGCATTTGTCAATGAAGATGTAAAAGAAATAGAAACGTGGCTGAGGCTTGAAAATGAAGGTTTTGTCAATACACGGAGACTATGCTTACTCCTTCCTGGCCCTCTGCTTCTAGCTCTTTCCTCAAAGCATCCCTTCAGGGGTCAGGCACCCAGTAGGTGCTTGACGTACAAGCACTAACCCAACACTTTGCATTGGAAGAGGACAGCTAATGGCATCAGGAAAGATTTTGACTACTGCCACCCTCTCTCCCACCACACAGCCACTAGCAAGGTCACGAGACAGCACATGTGTGGAGCTGATGGAAAACGTCTCTTTGAGAGTTTCCTGCTCACCCTGAAAACTGAAGTCAAAGTCTTCGGCCACACATCATCATTCCCCAGCAAGACTGAGAACCATGGCTCCTTCCGGCCTACAGACATTGACCTGGGCGGAAGCCCTGAGCCTCCCTGGCATGGGCATGCCCACCTTTGTGCACATTCCTGAGGGCAGGCGGAACACATCCATCAGACGATGGAAATCCCCCTGTTCTCCAGGAAGAAGGCCCCTGAAGTGCTTGTAAATACATGTCTTTAGGTTTAAACAAATTGCATCATTATTTTTACATTTGGAGGGGAGGCCCTGTGAAGGGAACTAGAGGTCTGCTTGGGTATTTGTCCTGCAGACAATACCCGCCTGAGTCTCATGCTGTTTCCGTATCTTCTGCCCACGCCAACTGGCCAGCCCCACGGCCTCTCAACCAGAGAGGGGTGCCAACGCCTAGCGTTCTATTTTCATACTGTTTGATGATAAACATCGCCCCAGCAGGACGAACAAAACCAGGAAGCAGCCCCCTGATTAGATAGGGACCGGGTAAATGTAGAGTGAAAAACAAAATGACTCAAATGACAAATGAGCCGACTGTGGACGCTGCCATCTCCTTCCAGAACAGGCCAAGAAGAAATGGAAAGAAGGGATCAGGGGGAAAGTCACGACCCGGGCTGTCGGGGGGGTGAAGGAGGCTGGAGCAGGTGCCTTCCCAGCGTAGCCCCTTTGGTTAAGGCTGTTGGGAGGAAGCCGGGATGGCTCAGCAGGTTAAGCGCTCACTTTGCAGCCCTGGGGTCTGAGGATCGAGTCCCGGCCCCGGCCCATGTGGACCCATATGCTGAACTGGGGTGAGCTTCCCATGCAGGAGGCCCCCGTTCACTTCTCGCCCCTCAGTTCTGCCCCTGGCTCACAGGGCCATGCCCCCCATGTGGGAGACTCCCAGCCCGGTTCCCACCCTGTGGGCTCCCCTGCCCACCTGTGTGGAACAAAACCATGTCAAAAACTGGCTTTAAGGTTGAACAGTCGTGCCATCCTGATATCTCCCTTGTCAGTGGATCTGGTGCTGCACTTCCCTTGGCCTCCCGAAAGCCGCATGGTTAAACTTGGCTACAGCAGAACGAGCCACAGAAGTAGCTGACATAGATGAAGCTATGGGCAGGCCGTATAGATCATGAGTCCAGATCTAATTCCTGCCCAGTCCACTCAATTACGTGGGAGCTCCTTACTGGAGAAGCGGGTGTAGTGACTGCAAATAAGTTCAACTTTGGGCACGGATGTCACTGGGTAACTGCATTTGCCCTGCCCGGGTGATACATAAGGAAACCGTCCACAGCACCATTGCTCAGTGTGCAGAGACACGGCTAGCCTCTCCTGACATCTGGTATCCGTGTGACCTAAGGATGTACTCACTGAGAAAACCAACTTAGTGTCCCCTTGATTCACTCTGCTAAATTTCAAACTGGGAGCGGAATGCACAAGAATAAGTGCCGTACATGCATGTCCCCATCAGCATGGTTACGAGGCAGCCTCGGCAGGCGTACACTGACTGGGATTAGCAAGCAGGACACAAGTTTGGGATCAGGAGTAGTATTAGTGCTGTGAGGAAGAATGTTTACCAGCTGTGCAACCTTAGGCCAGTCCCTTAACCTCTCTGGGCCTCACTTTCTATATCTGCAAATGGGGTTAATCATGTATTCCAACATCACAGAGCTACTGTGGGTCTGAAGTAAGAGAATAAATGTAAAATCCTTTGTATTTTGCTAAGTACAGTGCATATGTGAGTTATTATTGTGAGCCAAATTCGGGAGAGGTGGTGAGATGGGAAAGATTCAAGTGGATTTGGTTATAAGGCTGTAAAAAAAAAAATCAAAATTACTCTGACTGAGAGTACAAACTTCCAGGTGTAAGATGAGGCAATCTTGGGGAGCTAATGTGTAGCAGGGTGACTAGAGTCAATAATACTGTCCTATGTACTTGAAAGTTACTAAGAGCCTAGATCTTAAATGCCCCCCACACACAAATATATTGGCAATTATGTAACATAGGTTAAGTCACTTTCTCAAGGTTTTTTAAAAAGTAAATAGCAAACTAAGATGTGAATCCTGATTGATTTTGATCTCAGATCCATGTGATAGTGTCTCCCAATTCCTTCTCTATGTTTGATCAACTTGCAAGACTCAAAAGGGAACTGAGCATAAAGAAAACGTGGTATATAGTTACAATGGAATATTATTCAACCTTAAAAAATCAAAAAAGAAAATCCTGCCATGTGCATGTGACAACATGGTTGAACCTGCAGGACATGCTATTAAATGAAATAATCTTGTCACAGAAGGACAAATACTGTACGACTCCACTTATATGAAGAATCTAAAACAGTCATACTGAGAAAAGCAGAGCAGAGCAGAGAATGGCTGTGGGGAGGCTGACAGGGGATTGCTGTTCAGTGGATACAAAGTTTCAATTACACAGGGTGATTAAATTCTAGAGATCTGCTGAACAACAGTGCCAATAGTTACCAACCCCATATTGTGCACTTCACAACGTGGTCAGCGTGATGTTAAACGTTCCTGCTAAAATTTCAAAAGGAAGGAATTCAGTCTCCCAAAGAACTAAATGTTAAGTTTTCGTGGCAACATATTTAACTTTTCTAAACCTTAATACCTTCAACTGTTAAATGGGAATAAAGCAGCAATTACCTTATAGGGTTATCTGAGGACTGAACAACATAAGTGTTTGGCGTAGTGCCTGGAATATACTAAAAGACCAATTAATGTTTGTTGTTATTGTTTTTTTAATCATCAGCATCATCCTTATGACTCCGGTGCCCAGACAGGCTGCCAAGAATTGATATTCTCTCATCCTTACTCCCTGACACAGCAAAGCCTCCTAGCCGGCGAAAGCTAAAAGGCTGACAGGCAAGCGGCGATCCCCATCCCCACCTTGAAAGAAGATATAGTCAATAAACTTCAAAATCTAATAAAACACTCAAGGGACCCCAGGGGCTTGAAAACTCTTCAAACCGAAAATCATAAAAGCAACCGTCCAGCTATCCTCTCAACCACGTTCAAATTCTTAGAACGAACAAAGCTAGAATCAAGTTTCGGCAAGTTTGCCGAGAGTATCTCTAGTGATAGATAGGCAGATAGATAGATCCTAGGAGACCTTCACACGACAGTCCCTTCACACTTGACATTGGCAGCAGGATCAGAAAGTGGGTCCTTTTTCAGAACTCCTGGAGGGCTTCATCCATTTTTCTCAGGGCCCCTCGTAATTCTTTGATACACAAATCATTCTCGTTTGAAGCACCTGTCAGGTCAACTGTCCTGATGCTGCCACCTTCTCATCCATCAAACGCTCTGCTTGTAATGAGAGCCGCTCTCCGGAGACATTTCCATCCACTTTACGAAATCCTGCATCTTTGGCCAGATTTGCAATTCCACTTTGCAATCTGTTTGCATTGTATTTGCCTAGTCCTGTCGGACACCTTCAGCATCTGGCCGTCTGTGAGGGAGGGCTCAGCCAAGGTGGGCAAGCCCTGGTGGGTAGTTACACTTCCAGAAAGAGGGATGAGACGTCTGGGGAAGGAACATGTGGCTAAGTCATGAGTTTACGGGTAAGTATTTTCATATCATGACAACATTCGCTGCCCTACACAATTCTGTACCACATGGGCTTAGGCGATGAATTCCCAATGAATGGGAACTCCCAAACTTTGTTCCAACCCTCAAGTGCCTGGAATAGCATCTGCTGTTAGCTATAGTTAACCCCTTGGCTTGATCTGGATGGAAAGAGCTTCTGTCCACAAAAAACAAACGTATCTGAACTAAACCCTACAGACCCTGGAACTCTCACACTTACTTTTTATTGTCTCATATGAGCTGTTTACGTCAGTCTTGCTAGCAATGTGCAAATGTCAAAAAACTGGGTTTAATAATAGTCTCCGTGATAATTCCTCATATAGTCACACATCACATTATGACATTTCAACCGATGCTGGGCCACATCTACAATGGTGGTGTACCATAGAGCCCAGATGCGTGGCAGGCTATACCATCTGGGCTTGTGTAAGCGCACCCTCTGATGTTCGCACAAGATCACCTACAACGCATTTCTCAGGGTATTTCCCCATTGTTAATGGCCACAGAGTGTTTACAGGTATAGGGTCTTCATTACATGAGAATTTGTCAGCCAACCCTAACACAACAATGAGGTTCTACCTGGAAGCAAAACCTCATTTATCTAAATAACATATAAAAGAATTTGTAAGTGAATGGCTACTCATAAAGTTCATTTCCACTCCAACCTCATTCCTCACATAATTAACTCACTTGGTGACCTGGAGAAAATCATTTCACCTTGCTTGTCCTTCATTGCCTCCTATAGAAACAGAAGACAGAATTAGTTCATGTTGACAATGTGCTCATTCGCTCTGATGAAACGTGGAAAAGCTTTTCAAGAAGAACCAGACTATTCACCCTCAATATCACTTTTTCTTCTCTATTGTATTATGACCGTATAATTGTACTATAGCTGGACTGTCCGTGTCCAGCTTCCCTTGCAGCTACATGGGAACATGTGATGATCTTCTGGCCAATGGGACAGATCAAAATGTGTGCAATTTCCCTATTGTGCACTTAGACTAAAGAGGCATTTCTTTCCTGCCTCCATTTTTCTCTTTCTACTAACTACACTGGGGGGCGGGATACCTAGAAAAGTGTTGACAATGAAAACACTCAGGATGACAAAGAGGAAAGGTAGAAGAAACACAGGCCCTAAAAACTCCAAGACTCAGAGCTACCATACCAGGCAGCAGAGTCTCATAGGTACCAGAGGAATAAGTATCCATCTACCTCGCTTAAGACATAGTTATTCAGGGTTGCTCTTCTAGCAGCTGAAATACATCCCACCTAACATAGGGCCATTTTCCTTTCATCTGCTATGTAATTAAATATACCTTCAATAGGCAACTCCTACGTGCAAGACCAATAAATTGGAGTGGCTAAAATTATGGGTTTTTAAATCAGATTAACTTCTCCAAACCCTCATCCTGGAAAGTAAAAATAATAGGTGGTAACCTATCTACGCCTCGGACTTCTAATCTAGAAATTGGACATAATGAGAGTAGCTACGTCAGAGGATTGATGTAAGATTTAATGCTATAGGCTTAATGAGACCATGTATGGAAAGCCCTTAGCACTATAACATGCCATGCACTCAATAAATGTGAGTTACTATTACTACAGGGAAAGGTGGATTCTGGGCTGGAAGAAGCCCCGGGGCCACGTTCAGCTGGAGGATCTACAGCTAAAGTGATGCTACTGGGGAATCATTCATCTGAGTCTGTGCTCACCTACCTAGTGGGTTTCCTTCTGCCATGTTAACTTGCTTGCCCCTTGGGAAGTTCCCAAAGCTTCAGACAAAGAAAAGAAGCCAGAAGACCATGATCTCTCACGCTTTTTGATTCACATTTGATGTGGGAGATGGATGTCAGAGGTACAGGTAGGGTCAGGCAATAGTTAGCTCTCACACCTTTCCAATAGAGCCAGGATGTGCCAGTCCCTGTCACCAGCTATGCCAGTCATGTACAGGCCCCAAAGCACAGGAAACTACATCTCCCAAGCTCCTTTGCCACTAACTTCCTGGCAGGCTCAGCCAATGGGAGGCACTGGTTGAAGCAGTCAGGCTCTTTCTCAGTCCACCCATCTATCCTGCTTTGGCCACAACTACAGTGACTCCATGACTTTGGTTCCACTTGGAGGACCTGGAACCTGGGCTCTGGTACTACAAGTTCCTCTTTTGTCCCTTTTCCCAGGGGGTAGTAGTGACTTCCTACTACTATTAGTAATCTCTCAGTTGCCCCATTTTCCCATGGGCCTCCTCTGCTCTCTCATCACCTATGAATTCAATTCCCTGCGTTAAATTGCCTCTGCTTGGAGGACCTTCAATGAAGTCTGCTTCCAGGCCTGGCCCTGACAGATGTGACATGGTAACTGCAAGGGGCTGGGGCTCCAGTGCACGTCGGTTACATGAAGAAACACTCAGAGCAGGAAGATGCCGGTGTCACCGCGCTGGACTCCGTCGTCTGACCACTCCGAGGCGCTGCAAGGCTGCAAACACCTCCTAAGATCCACAAAGGCTCATGGCGAGCTAAAACACGGCCTCTATCACAACATCCCCCTCTCAAGACCCCAGTTCTGGTCTGGTCCCCCCACGTCCTAAGTCCCCAGCCCACAGGTTCTAAACTCCCCAAGGTAGTGGAGAGTTCTGCCGGAGGGTTTCTCATGAGAGGATCAACCCACTGAGCACAGGGACGACGCGGGGCCCGAAAAGGGGGTGCTGTCGGGAAAAAGCACGGCTTCTCGGAGAAGCTATTTATCTCCTGACCATCCCCGTGACACTGGGGATCAGCCGAGCGCTTTTCATATTTGTAAATATCTGTTTGGGCCCAAGAGTCCTCTCCCATGGAAACAGCTCATAAACCAAGCTGCCTGCGTTTAGTCCTCATGCCAAGGCACATTCCAGGGTCTGATTACTTTGCTGTTTTATTATTAAAAAAAAAAGTAAAGAAGAGAGAGAGAGAGTGCACGCGGCACAAGGAGTCGGGGAGGTGACGAGGGACTGGAGTTGAAAGGAGGAAAGGGGGTCTGCCAGGCTGAGGAGGTTTTCGTCCCACAGAGCCAGCCCTGGAGACAAAAACTGTCCCAAAGCAGGACCCGCACTTGGCCCAGACTTTCAAAATGCTCAGGCCCATCTGGCTAAGCAAGCAGCCCTTTTACTGGGTCGCGAACCCAAACTGCAAGTGGAAAGTAGGTGAGAAGGGACCCAACTCCCAGAGAGAAGAGGGACTCCTGGCTCAGGTCGGTGCTGCTGACTGAGCATCGCACTTTGAGGGGCAAGCTGGCGTTGGCATCTCTTGTGTGTGTTTGACAGTTAAGAAGCCCAGGGCCCTGGCAGTGGGGGGAGGGGGGGAGCCCCTATGGTCACGGCCAATCTATGTCCATTGTAGGACCCAGGTCCGAGCCCTGTTCCACCAAAGTATGCCACCCCCCCACACAACAGAGTCCCTGCAAGTGCTGAGAGGCAGGCTCCCGAGTTTTCCTTGGAGATGGACTTGCCTTCTTAATTATTTGATTTCAGGTTTGTGTGTGCGTGTGTGTGTGAGTGTGCGCGCTTCATTTCTTCTAAGCCAGCAAGACCGCGTCCCTTTTTTGTGTGATGATACTATAACTAGAATCGTAGATTGTTAGTCTTGGAGAATCTTTGACAGTCAACCCACAACGTGCTAACAATATTTGCACTTACTAGGTGCTGTGTGACTGCTCTCAATACTTTCCCTGTTTTATTTTATAGAGTAGCCTTGAGCACAACATACTCCATACATTAAAGGTTTGGGGATCCAAAGGAGTTTGCAAGAATGTGGCCCGCTAGAACCTTCTCAGGGGGAAGAGAATCAGAATGTGCACATGACCAGAAGGGGAGGGTATGGGAAAGCGCGCAGTTAAGAAAGCTATTGCACTTTTCAAACAAGCTGTTTCCCAAACATCTCTGTCTGTGCAATCCTTATTTCCTGACATCCCATGAGCAGCGCCCTCCCTTTCTGATCAGTGAGAAACCTCCATCTTGTACTAATATTCCCTGGAAAACTTCCTTGAGATGGAGGAGGCCTCTAATATCTTAGAAAGAGTTTTCAACACTTAAAAGAGTTATTAACGAGGAGACCGCTTAACACTTTCTTAACCGCAAAAGGGACGGTGGAGAACGCTCCATTTTGTGAAGAGATTTAAGACTCTTTAAATGAAGTTTCAAGTGGATATATAAAATATCTTCAAACACATCACTCGCTCCTCACCCCGGCCCAAATCCCCCGCAGATGCATTATAACTGATATTTAAACAACTACAAAGGTGAAGTCTGACCCTGCGCCTCGTACGCCTCGTCCCTCCCCGTGGTCCATTCGAGATCTTATCTGCAAGGAGTAAACAGGCCCGTCCTGATGTCCCGGCCACCCGAGTGTGATCTCTAACAGCTGCTGCGAGGCCCTCCCAGCAGCGCCCATCCTTAGCCTGCTGTGCTCACTTAGAACAAGGCGGGCGTCCCGGTGGGGGCTGCTCTTTGAAGTTCAAGGGAGCGCTGTGTCCTTGGACGGTATGTGTGGGGAGGGAAACAGAACTGAGCCTTCCATGAAGAAAGGGCTAAGTGAGCAGCTTGCATCCTGAAGGCCGTACCAGCAGCAGCCCAGTGAGATTTCTAAAAGCGCTACCTCGTGCCCCACATAAGGAACAAGTACTGTCTTGCTTGTGTGTTGACTAGACTGTATGAGCTGTGATGGCCCCCTTTTTACAGATGGGGAAACTGAGGCTCGGGAGGCTAAGGGACATGCCCAAGGTCATGCAGCAACTAAGAGGGGAGGAAAACAAGCTTCGATATCCCACTTGCCTGTGCAGGCAGGGGAGGTGCGTGCTGACTGGGAAGGCAGGACTGTCTCCTGGCAGCTCTAAGTTCCCCAGGAGGGCGCGCTCACTTCCCCCGCTCGGGGTAGGAAGGCCACGTGTGGGCAGGTGTAACAAGAGGCTCACAACACCAGGACCAGACCTGGAAAAGGGGGCCGGGCCCCCAAAAGCGGTGCCGAGAGAGCGAGCTGCTTCCGCTCCGTATGGTCTAGGAAATAACTCATCTTCCTTGAATCCCGACATGGGCCGCCTCAAGCGACCCAAGAGCAAGCCAGGCGGAAGTCGCAATGTCTTTTCTGTCACATGCCCTCGTCGTTTTCACCCCACCGGTCACACAGGTCAGCCCGATGCAGTAGGAGAGTGGGTGCACACAGGCATGAACCCCGGAAGGCATGGTCCCCGGGCACCATCTTGGACGGGGCCTACAACCAGCTCCTACTCTGTACCACCAACAGTTCTGGGGTCTGAGCAACACAGAGCTCCAGGGCTGGTGGGGGTGGCGGGCACTCCTTATGCAACCACACCAAGAAATACGGGGTTGTGCATGCGACCTTGGGCTGGGAGACAGGTTACAACCCAGTGTCGGTGCTGGGGGCTGTTCATCCGGGTCCCTACTCTTGTTTCCCCCATTTCTTCTCCACTGAAGCCAGGCCCTTGCTATCTCCTACCTCAAATTTCAGAAATGAATGTCCTTAAATCTGTTGACTAGGAAAGCACCCAATAGTACCTGTCATGGATTGGAGTATATCCTCAAAACAGAAAGAACAATGTGTCGCAGTCCTAACCTTGGTGAAGGCGACCGGATTTGGAAGTGGGGTCTTTGCAGGTGTGGTCACATGAAGGTAAAGTCGTCCTGGGGTGGGACGAGCTCTGACGCACCGTGGCGGGTGTCCGGATAAGAAGAGGGACATCGGGTGTCAGGCAGAGACACATGCACCGGGAAGGCCGTGGAGGATGGAGGCCGCAGCAGGAGTGGTGTGCCCACAGGCCAGAGAACAAGGATCGGCGGCCGCCCCTGGCAGCCAGAAGAGGCGAGGAAGGAGCCTTCCGTGGAAACAGGAGGGAGCCTGGCCCAGTTGACACTTTGACCCCAGCCTTCAGCTTCCAGAACCCTGAGAGAACGCATTTCCGTTGTTTTAAGCTGCCCCTTTTGGGGTCCTTTGCTATGGTGGCCCCAGAAAATGCGTATCGTACCAAAATCGGGTGAAGGAGCTTCAGATTCGTTTCTTGCCCAACCATTCCATTTTACGGATGAGAAAACAGAGACCAGAGGGGAGACACCATGTGCCCAAAGTCACCAAGGCAGTGCGTGCCCAAGCCAGGCCTCCCGTGTCCCGCGTCCAGGGCTTAGCTGAGAGCAGTCAGTCTCTGAGCTGATCTCATGGATTATTCTGCAAGAAAGGAGGGCTGGGGCCTGCATGTGTTTACCGGCTCGACTCGGCCGTCTGTTTTCCCTGGCTTTGCATGAGAACCGCCAGGCGCTGGGCTGCAGGGTGGTGGGCAGACTCGCTCAGATGTGAAGTGAGCTGTGAATACGGTGACAAATGTCTCTGGGAAGGGCGCTGGCACCGTCCAGAGAAGCGGCCCAGAAAACCACAGCCCATCCACAGCACCCACAAGCCCCGCGCGGTTTCCCCATGCAGCTCTCTGCCCTCCGCCCGGGCGCTGGGGAGCCCTGCAGGCAGTCCAAGCCTCCGTGCTTATTCCTTGACAGGGAGGCAGTTCCTGCTCAAAGTTCTCCAAGATTCCATCTTAGGACACATAATTATAGCCTTTTATGCCGGGGCTGATTCAAAGATGCGTAATGTTTTTTAATTTCTTTCTTTATTGAATAACATTGGTTATTAACATGGTGCAAGTTCCAGGTGTGCGACATTATAATTCGATATCCACATACACTATCCTGTACTCGCCACCAAAAGTCTGGTTTCCATTCACCCCGTATATCTGACCCCAGCCCCCTTTTACCCATTTGGTCCTCCCCCACTCCCTTCCAGTCTGGTAACCACTGTTCCATTGTGTGGACCTATGGCATGTGCTTTGCTGTTTCCTTTTTGCTTTATATCCCACATCCAAGCCACTCAGACAGCTTGTGTCCTTTCCCATCTGACTCGTTTCACGTAGCGTAATACTCTCAGGATCCGTTCATGTTGTCGCAAATGGTAGTGTCTCATGTCGGAGTAGTGCTCTGCGGTGTGTGTGTGTCTCACTTCCTTCGTCCATTCATCCATGGATGGACAGAGGCCGCTTCCACATCTTAGCTACTGTGAACAATGCTGCCGTGGGCATCTGGGCACGTTTGTCTTTTCCAAATCAAAGATTTACTGTATCGTTTGAGAGAGAGCAGGGCCCAGAGCAGTCTCCATAGTTGCACATCATTAGTTATGACATGGTGTCATTCCACACAGGTGGATGTGGGGCTGTGTGGGGTGGGAACCAAACTGGGGGCCTCCCACATGGGAAGCGAGAACCTTTGCCACCATCCGGGTGGTTACCAGTTGCACTGCAGCTCAGCATGTGGGTTTGCACGGGCCGGGGGCGGGATGCAGTCCCCGGACCTCACGGTTGCAAAGGTAAATCCTTTTTGAAATGCCCTAATAGCATGAAGAATGACCTGGGTGACAACAGGAAGTGGAAGCAACAAAGAACTGAGTCGGGCTACAACGAGACTGAATGGGACCAGAGCCATGAGGCAGCCCCTTGGAGACAGCTTCTCTAGGGGAGGACACATAGGCCAAGCACTCACCATGGTGTCCCTTCACCTCCAGCCATGACATTGACCTTCATAAGATGAGACAGCATGGACCTCTGGCTGCCCTCGTAGCCACAGCCTCTAGCTCAAGGCCCTGCTCCGGTTTAGGACACCCCTGCCCCTGCCTTAGGAGTCAATGAGAAGAGCCAAATTGTAATCCTGGCTGTGGGACAAAGTAACTTCACCCCTCTGAACTTCAGGTTCTTCGTTGGTAAGATGAGGTAGCGATCACTTCCGGGAAGCCTGGTGACATCGAGCCCAGACGTTTCCCTGTGGACTCTGAGGTCAGACAAGCAATAGGTACAGATTGTGGCTCCCACACGTGTCAGCTGGGGGACCCCTGGGAAGACTCCCAGCTCGCTGTGGCTCTGTCTACTCATCCCTAGTGTGGACGGCCAAGAGACACAGAGGGGGCACATGCCACACCCTCTCCACCACATCCTCATGCAGGCCAACCCAATGACTTCCAAACTGCAAGCGCCTGCCATCCTTTGCCTGAGGGGCATGCCACAGGCAACATCTGGCTGGCATGTGGGGCAGGCTGGGCGAGCCACGCGTTCCTACTCCTCCACCATGATCAGTGAGCGGTGACACGTAACTACCCCCGTCTTCCTCGCCCTCTGGTGACACACCTCTGAGTGCATTCTATACAGTCTTCCCAAAGGTTACCCAGGCTACCCACTGCAGGGACTGAGTGGGGGCGAGGCTGTGTCCTGACCAGCGTCTTCCCATTCCGGACTTCCTCTCCTCCTTCCGCAGCTTCCTGCCATCTCCCAACTCAACCACTTACACTCGGGCCCCGCCTCAGGCTCAGCTCCTGTAAGATCCTGATCTTAGCGCTACCTCACCGAGTTACTGTGAAGATTAAATCCACAAATAGATGCAAAGTACCAGAACGCCTGCTACGCGGTCAGGTCATGATAAAGTGAATTCAGCTGAGACTGAAATAAGCGAGCACGTGGCCTTTGCGTAGGGCTGGGGCAGAGCGAGCGCTTAACTTATGGCTGTGTCCCTTCACAGATGTGGAAACTGAGGCTCAGGAGCCTCTGATAACTTTCCCCCAGGTTGCCTTCAGTAATGGGTGGAGTTCAGGTGGAACCCCGAGGGGTCCTGCTTCTTATAACCACTTCATAGGGCAAGAGAGGTGGTCAAAATTGTGTCTGTTAGAACAATGTGGTATGTCCACCCCAAGCCTCCTTTCCTTGGTTGGCGGGGGATCCAGGAGCTTGAACAAAGGCAGCTTTGGAGCCCCGAGCCCTGCCAAGAAGGAGCACGTAAAAAACAAAGCCACGCCTCTGAGTCCTGGCCATTGCCCCTCCCCACAACCATCCATCACCCTGCACGGGGAATTTACGCACCCTCTACACCAATCACCACTTCAATTACCTCTCGGGAGGAGGGAGAGGCCCAGTGGCATCTGATGTCACGTTTGATTTAGGGTAAGTCACACTTAAGAGGGCATCTGAGGTTAAAGAACAGGGAATTCTGGGCCTGTTTATAAATCAACAGGCCTGAGGTTTTCATTATTCACCTTCTAGAGCATGGAGTGATATGACTCACTGGATCATAAAAGAGATCAAATAGCTTTGTTGCTAATAATTCTTCCCCTGACCCATTCTCTGGCACATTTGGTTTGTAAACAGAGTTTTAATGGCTTCCCTTGGACATAATAACATCATTTCTTTATAGCACCTTGGCCGACTAGCCGCTCTTGGCTGTAATGGGGTTTAGGTTTAACTCTACCTCCTTTGTGGGAGCTAATGTTGGTTGGCGTTTTAAGAACTACTTAAGCTCAGAAAAGCAGCACCCTAGTGAGGCTGTTTGGAGCCATGGCCTTCCTCCCAAACCATTCCAAGGACCCCAAACTCTGAGATTCCTGATCCCTGTCTCCACACCGATCTCCAGGGACACCCCTTCTCACAAGGGTCCCTGGCGGCCTCAAAGTGGTTCTCTAATGTGTTGGGAATCTCCAAAGGGCGCTCAGTGCCAACATGTCGTCGTATGGGGTAGCAGGATTGTTCACTAACTAACCAGCAGGCAGAGATGCTCTGGGTCTGGAGGGCGACGTGGTGACCACGCAGGGAATAAGAATGAGAAGGTGAAAGAGTTGAGTGGCCATTGAAGGGGTGGAAAATTCCACCCTGCTGGGCTGGCTTCCCTAAACTTTAGCCATTTCTGGAGCACTCTACAATTTAAACCAGACCTGAGAACTCCTCTCATTACTTACTGAGTGCGTGTGTGTGTGTGTGTGTGTGTGTGTGTGTGTGTGCGCGCGCGCGCGCACGCAGGGGAGGGGGGGTTTGTTTGTTCATCTAAATTACCTCACTTTGTACACTTTTAAATGCTCGCCAGAAATACAAAGTAACCATAAAAAGAAATATGGGTGCGCAATCCCTCATCTGAACCCCCAGGGCCAGATGTGTTTCAGAATTCAAAACTTCTCAAACTTTGGAAAGGGAACATGGTGCCTCCACCCCCGGGGACTGCGCCCCAGATTAAACACCCTCCTACTTCGGCAGCACACCCTGCCGACATGCGCATGAAGTCAGATTTCAAAAAGGCTGTCAATAATCTCATACCTGCTTGGGTGAAGTAGGGTTAGTAAATGACTTATAAAAAAAAAATCTATTTTCAGAGAATTGGGGGTTTGGGAAATTTTACCTAAGGGATGATGCACCTGTAGAGTTGGGAGGAAACAGTCTGATTAGATGGCAGCTGGTTGGATATAACGGTGTGCTTAAAGACATACGCCCAAGAGGCGATGCTTACCGTCCGGACAACCTGAGCCCCTCTCCCAGAGGCACGGGAAGCGCTGGAAGAGAACCCAGAAGGCAAGAACTTGCTCGGGATGGATTTCAGCATTACGTGGCACTAGGCAGCGACCTGGCACTCCAGAAGGGCTTATAGCACACAACAGGGCAACGCCTAACTCTAAGGAATACTCAGTAGCACTAGCTAAACCTCATGGTGTGAATGTGCAAGCTAAAAGGACCTTAAGAAACCATCTATTCCAGGGTTCTGCCAATTTTTTCCAGAAAGGACCAGATGGTAAATGTTTTAGGCTTTGCAGACCTTATAGTCTCTGCTGAAATTCTCAACTCTTTCCCTGTCATGCGAAAGCAGCCACAGACACTATGTAAACCAATCCGTGTGGCCATGTGCCAATAAAGCTTTATTTACACAAACAAGCTGAGGGCCAGAGCTTGCGGATCCCTAATCTAATCCAGTTTTTAACTGAGGAAACCAACCCAGAGAAGGAAGGAAGTCACTCAAAGTGGATGAATGACAGAACCAGAACCAGACGTTCCCTTCTGTCTCAAGAAGCTAGTAGTCTGAAGAAATAAAAAAAATAAAAATAAAACTGAGACAATCTCAGCTTCTGTGTTCAACCTGGGAATAGTTCTAAGGGAAAGACTCTAAGAAGTCACTCCCAACAGTCAAACAAGAGGCAGGAGATTAAAAGTGAAGCAGAGGTGGGGGTCTGAATGGACCCTAAGAAGGTACTGAAGGCCAAAGCTAACACACTTACAGGACCCCTGAGTGCAGCTGTGAAAAGTCTCTCTAGACGGCTTGAATGGGAAAATCACCAAATGGTGTGGTTGGAATTTCCCTGCCCCCAAACAAAGGGGGCTTCAAGCTTCCTCCCGTCTACAGAATAATCGGCGCCATTTCAGGAGGGGTGAGAGTCCGAAGGGGATTTAGTCTGAAAGACCCCAAATAGAAGGACATCACTTCTCTACTCCATCCAATTCAAGAACTGTTGACTTTGCTCCAGCTTTGTCCTAGCCGCTGTGTGGACCCTGTTGAAGATGTAAAAATGTATGAAGTATGGTCTCTGACTGTGAGAAATGCATTGTCAAGGAACAGGTGGCGACTTTTCATCCTCAGGTGGTAGGTGCCGCAGTGATAGAGAACAGCGAATCATTAAACTTTCTCGAGAAGACATTCTTTGAGCTGCCATGTTCATGGCAAAGAGAATAGGGATAGACAGAGGACAATGGGGACAGTCCCAAGTCGCCCTCCAATCAGAACTGCACAGGCACCTTTGCACCTTCGGTAGCTTTGATGGCTCCCCCAAGACCTGGCCATGTCTACAGTGAAGGCTGCGTTATTTGAGCCTCTTCTCCCAGCATCCTGTCATCCCAGACAGATGTCACCCAGATAGTTGCAGATATGAAATTCTCTCTCATGTCAATCCGGGAAAGAGGACTCATGAGAAAGGTCAGCAAAGGGTGAAGAGAGGGAGCTAGGGAGACAGGCAGGCCCACAGGTAAAGAAAGAGTTTGAAGAGAAGAGAAGGGATAGACGAGGAGGAGGGGGCAGGGGAATAGGGAACGGAAGAGGGAGACAGAGGAAGAACCCGAGGTGGGTGGGGTTGTGTGACAGGCCACCTGAGGCGGCCATTCCCCTTGGAAAGACAACGCAGGACTTTCGGTGGGAGGACGGTGGGAGTCAATGTATATTGTAAGAGCTCTGTCTTCTACAGAGAAGGCAGAAGGTGACCAAGTGAGAGTGTCAAGGAAGCCATTGCTATTGTTTGGAGAGAGAGAGAGGTGGCAGCTTAGCCTAGGATGTGGCAGGAAGAGCAGGAAGAAACGGGACAGAATCCAGAAAGCGTGAAAAAAGTCTGTCCTTGAACAGTGATGGACGACAAGGATCAAAGCCGAGGTCAGGCTTGTGCTCCTGTTTCTGGATCCAGGAACGCAGCTCTTGAGGGAACGGGAAGCACAAGACACGAAACAAGGCTCATCAGGGGTAAAAGGAACAGCAGGAGCAGCCTTGGGAGTAGAGACAGGCGGAGAAGGAGAAAGAAACCCAACTGCTGAGCCCTGGCAGAGGCTCCACCTCGTTAACTCCTCCCACACTCCTGTGCAGTCGGCACTGTCTCCCCATTTTACAGATGGATAAAAAAAAAGCCAAAGGGAGGCCCAGCTGCCTGTCCCAGGACACACACTTGTGCATCCAAACCCTCTCCCTAGCTCCGAAGCCCATGACCTTTTGCCTCTAGCAGAAATGCACGGTGACAGATATATGGATCCCATGCCTTCAGCCTGGGCTGCCACATATGGGCAGGAGGGAGGCTGTGATCCGGTTGTGGATATAAACGAATCCCAGGTCTCTTTGGACCCCAGATGGTAGACACCTGGCCTCCAGTTCTAAAGCCCAGGTCTTGCCAACAGGTGGGGCTTCCAAAGACAGGATCTGGAGGGATCCCCTCTTTTATCGCGCCAGGAGGAGGAGAAGGGGAGGCCGTGTCGAGGCAGCCGAGCACCGCGGGGCTGTGTGGTCTTGGGGGAACCAGTCCTGCCACAGGAAATGAGGCAGGGAAGCCACGTTCCTAGGATTCTCTCGCTCTCACCTGGAAGCCTTCTGCCAAATGACCCCAGGGAAGAGTTAGTTCAATGAAAGAGAGGCTCCCCCGCCAAGGAAAGCTTGGGGGGGGGGCACTGTGACTCTCCCAGGAGGCTGAGAGGAGCAGCCCTTGAAGGAGACTGAAGCTGCGAAAGGAAACCCCGGGTAACAAGGATAATAACAGCTCACCTCCACAGCACCTTTCATCTGCAGCTCTCACTGCCCTTCAGCCAGCACCCAATTAATTTTCTCCACACCCACTACACCACCAGCTCCCAAAGAAAGTGTCATTAGCGTTCTTTTATGAGCAAGGAAACGAAGAGGTTAGTTGGCTGGCTCAAAGCCACAGAACAGTTGGAAAGCAGAGGCCGGATTTGGGATGGGTGCCTTCCTCGGGTACCAAGGAACTGGAGAGAAAAGATTCCTGTGTAGGAGGGGCACTGATTACCACTCTCGACCATTCACTTATTCACCTGTCTATCATGCCTTCCTCCTATCCATGTATTCAGCCAGCCATCCTCTCCTCCATTGGTCCATCCATTCACCCATCCATCCCCATTCATTCAGCAAGTATCAACCGACACCCTGCTAGGTGCCAGGCGATCCCCACCGGGCCTTGATTTGGTGAAGGGCAAGCCCTTGTCCAGCGGGAGGGCATCTGACCAGTCACCTTGGCGCTGACGCACGAACTAGCGAAACTAACCAACATACTCGAGTGGATTTTTACAGGAGCGTGAAAATGAAACTTAAGCCAGAGACACATCGAGTCTGATGAAACCAATCAGAGCATGTGAAGTGAGGGGTCAGCCATCCGGGAAGGCTTGGGGACAGAGGCAGTCATCAGCTCAGCTGGCAAACCATCCTGTTTTCCATTTTGTTTCTGCTCCGATATGTGTCAGTGACGATGGTCACTGCTTCTCCAGGTTCCCGCCACCTTTCCCAGGGGGACCTGTTTTTGTCTGTTGTGGTTAGAGAACACTGAGATAGGAAATGAGACAAGAGGCGTCACTGCAGCATTGTGTACCACTTAAAAGCAGGAAGGGCATCCACTGATGAAAGCATAACTCCCCAGCAAACTACCCGTCCCGAGATGGCCACGGGGAACTTCTCTGCTGGACTGTGAGACACCCGGCGTCTAACACGGTGCCTGTCACCCAGCAGGCACGCATCCAGTATTCGCTGAATGAATTCATCAATGAATTGGAGCCATGGGGGCTAAGTCCAGAGGAAGAGCAGTGGATCTACATGTCAGCGTCTCCATTGATTTAAGTGAGTCGAGCGTCTATAAGAACTACCTTATCGGCCCCTTCTCGTTCCTTGAGAGATGGTAACCAGGAAGGGACTTGGGGCACAGATAAAAAATAAGGGTGTGTAGGCTGCGATATTCAGGGGCTCTTGTCAACCCCTCTACCATGGGGTGAAATATTCTACATGGACCAGAATATCTCAGCCAGCTGGTTTGTCCTGCTTCTGGACATTCTGAAGGGACAGAGGGAAGGAGGAAGGGAGGGAGGGAGGGACGAAGGAGGGACAGAGGGAGGGAGGGAGGGAGAAAGGAAAGAAAACACTACAAGTTTCAGAAGACACCGGGGTGTAGTCCTCTCATCATCAGCACCTCTTCCATAGGAGATTTCACTAAAGGCTTTATTGCGTGGCATTGACCTTCTAAAAGATCCCCAGTTCTTCTGCTCTCATGCGCTGGTCCAGTCATTCTCCCAGCCAAATGTGGCCTGGAGAGCCTGGAGGGTGACAACAGAAAAGCAAAGTCAAAGCTGCAGGGATTAGCCAAGGAGGGGAGGCCAATCAGTAGGGCCTGACTGGACTGTGAGGGAGGGGGCTGCTCTATGAGAAACAGAGAGCTGGGAGGAGGGAGGACTGCTGCGTCCATAATACAGTGTTGGGAGAATGAACTAAGACAGCGAGTGCAAGACCCTTAGCATGGGGCCTGCTCCCTGCTAGCGGGCTACAGAAGTGCTAATAACTCTTAGATGTGCAGTGGCCGCTTAGTGTCCCGTTGCCATTCCAGCCTGAGTGGATGTCTCAGGTACAGTAACATGGGGTCCAGGATGAAGAGGAGAAGCACAGGGACTTTCTAAGCCACTGAAACTATTCTGTGTGATGCTCTCATGATGGTCACATGTCATCACATATTAATCACAACCCACAGAAGGAACAGCCCCCAAGAGGGAACCGTGATGTAAACTGTAGACTTTGGGTGACAATGATGTGTCAATGTCAGTTCATCGGTTGTAACAAATGTCCCACCAGAGGATGTTGGTAGTGGGGCGAGGGGGCCGGGATTGGGGGGAGCAGGGGTATGTGGGCAATCGCCATACTTTTGCTCAACTTTGTTGTGAACCTAAAACTTCTCTACAAAATGACATTTATTCATTTGTAAGAGGGGTGCTGAAATAGAACTGGTGGGATCTAAGGGAGCGACACTTTCATTCACTGACCACTTAGTAATGAAAAACCTACCTGTGCCAGGTATGGATGTACATAAACAAGCAAGCATGGGAGGCACAGGGCAGACACACACACGAGTACAAATCAGGTCATTTCATAGAGTGGCAAGTGCTGCGGAGAAAATAATAGGGCAGAGAATGGACGCCAGGTTGGATGTCAAGGTGGCCGCGGAGGGCATCTGAAGAGGTGTCCTTGGAGCAGAGACCTAAGCAAGGAGAAGCAGCTGGCCACAGAAGACTTGGGGACAGGGTCTCAGGCAGTGGGGACGGCAGATGGAAAAGTCCTAAGACCAGACCAAGCTTGGCCTGTCCAAGGGCATGAGGGGAGGAGAGCTGGGAGGAATTCCTGAGTCAGACGCTTTAGTAGCTACCTTGTTCCCAGGGCAACGTCAGGAGCAGGCTGGGTCCTCTAGGGGTCTGCGGTGGGGAGACTGGCTCTGGAAGGGTGGGGAGTGCCTGTCACTGGAAGAACCCAAAGGCCATCGAGTCACTCTATTTTGGACACAATGGCTTTCTAGATGGGCAAAGAGTCTAAATTCATGCCGCTTGTTTGTAGAGATGGCATGTGCAGCTTGCTCTCTTTTGAAACCTTGAGCTGGGTACCATTTGAGACCGGACACTTTGTAGCAGACGTGATGGTGCAGCATTCTCGCTTTTGCAAGCAAGAAAATGATGTTGGGATTTTATGCTTGTTTGTTGTCTGCCTTGGAAAAAATGAGGTGGAAAGGATGACAAAATGCTTAGTTAAGAATGAAAACATTTAAAAGCGAATTCCGCATGCAACGCCCTCATCATACATCTACACATGGACCAGACCTCACTAGCAATGTGTAAAAATAAAAATGGCTTTGACTCGGGGTGTTAGGATTATGAGTGACTGTTCATTTTGGGGTTTTTTTCCTTATTCCAATTTTCTTTTTTTAATATTGTCACACCATCTTTCTAATTTGAAGACAAAAACAGTTTAAACATACTCTGGCAAATCCGAATCTGTCCCAGAGATGAAATTGCAGCAAGGGGGCCATTTCACAGCTTGTCTTAATTTCGTTTCATTCTTCTATCCCCAGAGGAGGTTGTTCATCACTACCTGGCTACAGAATTGAATAGGTGTGAAATCCAACCTGATAGCAATACATCACTCCCTATTGAACTTCAAAGCCGAGGCCAAACTGCCTATAAAAATAGTTTTCATGCCGGGCCTTAATCTCTTTCATACATTTTTGCCTCTTTTTCCCCCTCCCAACCCCTCCAAGTTTTACCATTCCTTGGGTGAGTACAAGGTGATAGTTATACATAGCATGCCCACTCTGGCAAAGCCAGCGTTCCAAAAGTTAGTTTTCATTCATCATGAGGCCAGGTCTGAACCGTATCAGATAATTTTATCACAGCTATGACTAACAAGGTTCTAATGAATAAAAATACACACTGACAAAGACCACAAAAGGAGTTTCTCACTATAAAGCCTTGACCAAGTATTTATCCACTACGCACTAAGGGCAACTCATTGAACTGTTTTCGAATGAATTGCTTCAATTTCCACTGTCTTAAACCCTTCAAGTTGTGCAACAAACAATCGAGAAAGAGCCTGGTGTGGTCACAGCCCCGACTGCAAAACTGCCTCTATGTAAATAATGATCTTTTCTGAAGACTGAGGGCTCGACTCACTACCAATTTCTTGATATTACTAATTTGTGTTTTTAATGAGAATAAAAATGGAATACAAGCTTCTGAAACTGGGGAGGCATCTTTATCGAAAGAGGAAGTGAAGATGTCCACATGCACATGTAGAAACCAGTAGTAAAAAAGAATAACAACAATAATAGTACTAACAGCAACAAACACCTGTATAATGCTGCTGATGTGCCAGTCACTACTCTAAGTCAGCACTTCTGTCTGGATTGATTTCATTCATATGAACAACCTTTTGGGGGGAAATGCTATAATCTTTTTACATTTGAGGAAACTGAGGCACGAAGACACTAAACAATTTGCCCAAAGTCACACAGCTCTTAATTAGAAGAGGTGAAATTCAAACCCATGCAACTTGGTTCTTATCTAATGATTCTTCTTCATTTCCAACCACCACCATCATCCTCACGGGTTTTGCTAGTGCTGATATCATGTCTAGTGATACTGTTCACCCCCAAGAATGAAAATACCTGTCAAAAAGGACTCCTTGTGGTTAAACTGGACCCAAATTTATAACCAGAGTCTAGCAGCGGATCATTTGCAGGGGCCCTTCGTACCCACTGAATGCCAGGGGAAAGGCAGCCAGGGGCTGCCAGCCTCCTGCACTGGGTTCCTGCCTCTGAGTCCATCCTGATAAAGGAGTTTCCAAATCATATTTCAACCAATGGGCTGAGGCCTGCACAGCTCTATCCTCATTTGCCTCCATACCGGGATGTCCAATCTTTGGGCTTCCCTGGGCCACCTTGGTAGAATTGTCTCAGGCCACTAACTAATAAAATACACTACACTACACTAACACTAATGATAACTGATGAGCTAAAAAATAAACCTGCAATAAAACCTCATAATGTTTTAAGAAATTTTATAAATTTGCGTTGGGCGGCATTCAAAGCCCTGCTGGGGGCTCCAGGTTGGACAAGCTTGCTCTATACTGACCAATCAGAGCAGCTCAACAACAACCAATCAAAATATATGCTCCCTGGACCAATTAGACTATGCAAATGTAGAGTCCTTATTTGCATACAAATGGACCAATCCGGGACCAGGGCAGGGACTTTATATAAGCGGCCTCTCCTGTGTCATAGGAGAGCACACTTTCAGTTTTTTCAAAAGGTATTTACCCAGTTTGCAAACTGTTCACCTGAATAAAGTCTTTCCTTTTACTGCACCCCAGACTGAGAACTCCTGTTGGCTTTGGATTGGTGGCAGTGACCTTTTGTTGACAACAGTTCATTTCTGGAGCTTGCTTTATAGCACATGTTTGGGTAAATCTGTCCTATCTACCTCACCAGGTATGACAGAGATGAATTGAACAGCAAGCACGTCTTCATTTTACCGATGAGAAGAATGACACCCAAAGAGATTAAATGAAGTTGTGTTCATAGTCATGTGCATGACTTAGAAGTTTTTATGCACCACCCCTGGTCCATCTCAACATCACAAGACTTGGGCATGAGATCCATCGTATAATTAAGTTATAAAAAATAAATAAATCTCCATTTTCCCAGTTGCGTGTGTTAAAAAGAAGCGAGAAGCCACTACATAAATTATACTGACATCAAACTAAGAAAAGCAAGCAGCACAGAAAGGCTGCTTTCCCCAGATGAGATCCAAAATGGTGGCTGTCTGTTCTGAACTAGTAAAGAGGCAGCGAGTGGACCCTTTAACAGGCCAGTTGCAAGGGGTCAGGGGGAAAAAAAGCTGAGAGGCAGGGTTTGGAGACAGCCTTTATGGAGTGAGTAATTACTGTGTGGACTGGGCAACTCCCCCAGGAAGCAGGGAAAGTTGTAACCCTGAGCATATTTGAGGAAAAGGGAGACAGGCACTTATAGGAAATAAATGATGTGTTCTTGGGGCGCGAGACAGGCTTGTATGAATTGCAAAGACGGCTGCTTTCTGCGATGCAGCTTTCAAGGCGGGGGTAGCTGCTGGGTTCTTAAGAGGCAGGCTCCTGTGGATGTCCCATTATTTCTCACTCAGTGGCAGCCCCCTCGAAAGCACTGTCATTGGCAGATTGGAGGCCAGAGCACTTGGCATTAAACACCCTTTCCAATCGGCTCTGCCTATTTTTCCAGCATCTGTCCCCAGTGATCTCCACAGCCATGCCGAGCCTCCCCTGCTTCCTCTCCTGTAGCATTGCTCTCTAGTTTCTCCACCTTTTCACTTACTATACCCCCACCTCTACCTGGGATGACCCCTCTCTCCGTTGTGTGACTGGCAAAGTCTCATGACTCAAGCGGTCTCTGATTTGTCACCACCTCTAAAAAAAATCCTTCCGCTCTCTCCTCTCTCCCCTCCCACCCAGCACCTTCTAACACCCCTAATTTAGAGCATTTGTGTCATATTACATCTGTTCCTTAACCTGTCTCCCATTAGGCTGAAAAATCAGAGGCAGCAACCAAACGCAACGCAGTTAAAAGCACCAGTTCTGTGGTCAGACCACCCAGGTGGCAGCCAACAAGTGCCTTAATTTCTCTGAGCCTCAATCTTCTCATCTGTAAAATGGGGATCATAATAGTGCTGACCTTACATGATTGTTGCTAAAATCAAATGAGATCATGCATTTTAATAAAATGTTGAGCACAATGCCTAGCTGTCATTGTCAGTTTATCTCTAAATTCCACGTCTAGCACCATGACCAGCCATAGAAAATACTTAACATTTGGGGATGTCGGAATAGCTCAGCAGGTTGAGTGCTTGTCTTGCAACCGAAAGGCCCAGGGATCGAATCCCGGCCCCGCCCATGCAAACCCACATGCTGAACTGAGGTGCAACTGGTAACTGCCAGATGGTGGCGAAGATTCCTACCTTCCATACGGGAGGCCCCCAGTTTGGTTCCCACCCCATGCAGCCCACACCTACCTGTGTGGAATGAAACCATGTCACAGCTAATAATGTACAACTATGGAGACTGCTCTGGGCCCTCCCCCCCATCTTTCTCTCTCACTCTCACCTTCTTTCAAACAATAAAAAAATAAATCTTAAAAAAAAAAAAAATACTTAACACCATAAAAAATAATACTTAAACCATTGCTAGTGCTTAATAAATGTTATATAAAAATGTCATATTTCAAAATACTAAGGGCAATAATTTTGGGCATTTATTTTAACAGAAAATCTTTTTGGTTCACATTAAAACTTATGGAGGGGAAGCTGGGATGGCTCAGCGGGTTAAGCGCTCACTTTGCAGCCCGGAGGACAGAGGATCAAATCCCGGCCCCGGCCCGTGTGGACCCATATGCTGAACTGGGGTGTGCCTCCCATGCAGGAGGCCCCCAGCCCAGTTCCCATGCTGCACAGCGCCCCTCCCCCACACCTGTGTGGAATGAAAACATGTTGAAAACTGATGATGTACAACCATGGAGACTGCTCTGGGTCCTTCACCTTCTCTGTCTCTCTCTGTCTGTGTGTGTGTGTGTGTGTGTGTGTGTGTGTGTGTGTGTCTCTGTCAAAATCAATAAAATAAACCTTTAAAAAATTAATTAATTAATTTAAAACCTATGGGAAAATGGTACAGAGATCTGTTTTTAAGAGCATCAGTTTGGGGGCCAGATTCCCTGGGTTCGAATCTGGGTTCTGCTATTTCCTACTTACAACACGTCCAGCCTGCTCTTGCTGTGTAGCTCCTAGCATGCGACGGTCAAATAATCGTCTGTGAAATTACTTCTTTCACATGTAACACACGAGACACTACGCTCCCTGTGAAGGCAAAGGCCAAGCTTCTCTTGTTCCCCACACAGCCCCGCAACCTCAAGGCCTGCTGGCCACACAGCATGCCCTCGGCCCATCTTGGTGGAATTAATTAAATGATCACTGGATGGAGCCTCCAGCTGTGGCTTTCTAGGCTCCCACCCCAACCATCTGACCAGAATTAAGAACATGAACTTGATCCCAGGCCGAGGTTTCCAGACAGCAAAACACGTGGGCATAAATCCACAGAGCCTACGCTTTGCTCCCTTGTGTCATTCGGGGGTCCCACGTGTGTTGCACATGGAACACCATTGACGTCACTGGGAGTTTCACGGATGGAACAAATGAAGAAGCAGCAGCAGAAGTCTGCAGCAGGAAGCTGTCACAAAGAGGTGCTTTGTGACCAGGTGACCAGAGAACGTGCCGCAGAACAGGAAGGTGGTGGTCGTAGGCCGCCCTTTGGAAGGGACGCCCGGAGGGTCGCTCCCTGGGCCCCAGGACCTTGGAAGCTGGGCCTGGTTCCTTAAAAGCAGCCTGGCCCCCTTTCCATCCTGCCTCCCCTCCTGGACTCTGGCCCCGGGGGGCCCCCCACTTCCCTCCCACCCGCGTCCCCAGACAAAAACAAAAGAGCCATTACGAAGTTATTAGCTTCGTCTCGCATATCCTGTGGAGTGAGACAACTGCCAACCCCACTTCGACTTAAAATGTTTAACAGATTTGCCCACATCTAATTTCTGTCACTGTGTTTACAGTAACAAGGAACCCAGAGAAGAAAGCCGGGGAGGAAAGTAGTAGGCTTGGGGTTTGGGGGGGACAGTGGAGGGGGCAAAAACGGAATGCCAAACTCCTTCAAAGGGCGACATTCCTCCCCGCGGTTAGCAAGCACTTCCTCTTTCCCCAGCCGTCCTGTAATCACCATGCAGCGCTCACCAGAGAACTGTTTACATCCAACACCATTACCGGCCGAGGAGACAGGCGAAATTAAGGCCTCTGGTCTCTGTTCTCTGAGGGCCCATTACCTTTTCCCTCCCCTTTACCCCCTTTCATCAAACGCCTCCAATATATGAAGGGGTAAAAGCCTTTAATGGGATTTTGAAGATCTTAAAAGCCAGGCGGTTTGTTTAAAAAGGAAAAAGACCAAGAGCCGAGCCGAGCCTGGGACCCCTGGGTCCACGTCTTGAAAAAGGGAGCAAACTTTGTTCTATTTTTGCCCATCTGCCAAATCGAGTGTTGGGGTTGAGGTTTGTCTTGGATGGACAAGAAGACCACACAGAGCTGCCAGGGGACCGCCCCCTTCGCAGCGACGCTGACAATTCCCATCCGCAGCACCCCCGGGCCTGGCTCCTACCCTCTGGCCCGCTCTCAGCGCCCGCTCCCAGGCCAGCCGGCACCCACACGCCAGCTGCGGTGAGCCAAGCCTCGTGGTGGCCGAGGGAACAAGAAAAAAGGGAGACGGCAGTGAAGGTCAGAGGAAATAGTGCGTGCTGGCAATCCACGGGAGTGGGTTTGGGTTTCTTCATCCCCCGAGGCGGGGAAAACCCCGGTCAGATGGGGCCACCACGTTTGGTTCGGAGCAAGGCTGGGTTTTCCAAAGCCATCCTTTCGCTGGCTCTTCTCTCTGCACGTCATGGGGCCCGTTAGGCATCGCTGAACTGGCGCTGGACAGCTCTGGGCTTGGATGGGTGTGGGGAGCCGTGCGGGGTGGAGGAGGGACTGATCAGTTACACAGCATGTGAAGGTGGAAGACGTCGTGGGCTCTGGGTGGCCATGAGGGTGGGACACCGGAGTACGGTCATGCGGCACCATGGCATGATGGTGGCCCCCGGGGCCCTGTTCGGCTGGGCTGTTATTTCGGGGGACAGATTTGGGGGCAATGCGGTGTTCGTTTGGGTGTGTGTTGGGGTTGCACTCCGATGTAGCACTGGAGTGTGGTGTGGTGTTGCGAAAGCCATGTCGTGAGACCACTGAGGGTTGGTTTTGTTCACCAACGGAACTGATTCTCCCAGCAACAAAGGCCACCCTCTCTTCCCGATGTTGCCAGGCGGCCCCTGCGCACAGAAGCCAAGGGCTTTCGGGAGACAGCAGACAGAAGTATGTCTCCTGAAACCCCATGGGAGGCCTCAAGGTCATCAAAGCACAATTACCCAAATTGACAATTGGCTGAACACCAAGTCCAAATCCACGGGACCCACGTGCAAAGTGCAACCGGCTCTTTCATTACCACATTCTCCGGTTTCCCTCTTCTCAGCTGCCTCCCCGCTAGCTCCCCGTGGCTGCCCCAGCCACCGCCTACGCACTTCAAACGTGTCTCCCAAACCCACAAGGATGACTGAGGTGAGAGCTGCAGGCGACAGAAGGCGACCTCCCCCTTCTTGCACAAACACATGGCTCTCTGCACATCAGCAAGCACACTTACCCCCTTTGTCCAAAGTGACAGTCACAAAGAGCCTTATTCTGCGGAAATCGAACAATCCTACATTGCTTTTATAATGGTACCAAGTCGTCTCACCTCCAAAGAGGGTAGCGACCTTCACAATAGTAGCTCTCATCAATGCCATGCTCACAACGGGCCAGACCCTGAACTAACCACTGGGCCTGCCTCTTCTTACTACATCGTCACAACACCTCTGGGAGGGAAGTATTATCAGCCTTGTTTGACAGCTTCATTCAACCATTTGCTCAACAGATAGTTGCAGAACAACTACTGTGTCCCAGGCACGGCTCTTGGCATTGGGGGTGCAGCAATGAACAAAACGGGACAACCTGCTAGCCCGCACATCCCAACCTAGGAGGTGGGGAAACTGAGTCCCAGAAAAGATAAGCCTGCTGTCTTATCTTTATGAGATAAGCCACTCAGCTGTGAAGAATGAAGCTCGGACTCTGCCCAAGCACTGCTGACTCCACTGCCACAGTGGTAGACACTAGATAGGCTGCTGTCCCACAAGTCGCCGATCTGTCCTTTCAGATGCGCAGACTTCTGCTGGCTTCCTGTTATTGGAGGTCTTGTTTGTAACATCAGCCTGCCTGGCATGGATGCCTGCTGCTTGGCTATCGCTTCTTAGATGGAAACACAGATGACACAGTGAACAATGTGTGTGGTACATTCCCGGAGGGAGGCGGGCTGTGAGTCCACAGAGAGAAGGCTGATGGGAGGAAGGACCAGCGGTCCCGGTCCTGGTTGGGTTATAGCTGCGATGTGGAAAGACTGGGATTCAAGCTTAGAATGGCCATTCTCCACAACCCACATTTCCCCAACTCTGTCACCTCATCTGTGGAAAGGACTCCTTCAAAGAAAACCTCCTCAAGTGGATTTACATGTAAAGGCCTAACCTGTGTTTAGTACCCATCTCCCCAAAATCAATAGCCCCCCAACCCTCAGTCATACCACTTACAGAAGCGAGAAGCCCATCACTGGAGTTAGTTCCAGTGTCTTCGGGGTTAGGCAATGAATGCAGTGACCACCTCCTCACCTCGTGTCCTCCTGTGCCCTAGCCCTTCCTCACACAAAAGGGGTTTCCAGTTGCTGGCAGGCTGGCGGGGCTGTGGGCATCCCTTGCTGCCTCTCAGCTCTGTGTCCCAGTCCCTCTAGATAAGGAATGGCGTTCCTGGCATGATCCAGTGCCAGCCTCTCTCGTTTGGACTCCATCCCCAAATTCTGTTCTGATCTCCATTCTCCCACTCGTGAAAGGGACTCGCATCCAGCTTCACTTCTTCCAGGCTGCCTCCACAGCCAAACTCCCCGCTCTGTGCTCAAAATCCCACCCCCTCCTCTTGGGAGCTGGGGGACCTTGGAGAGGTCACACAACTAGTTGTCCCTTCATCTCAACCCAGGACCTCACCCTCCACCCAGCTGCCCAAATCTGCAAGGCCAGCTTGAAGTTCCTGTCCCTTTATCTCCAGATCCAAGTCCTATCCACCCGACCTCCCGAACATTCCTCAAATTCATTCACTTCCCTCCATCCCCAATTGCCATCAGCTCTCACTATGTCTATCCCTCTCTCTGATCTGCTCACAGTGCTTCCACTCTTTTCCCCCTTTGTCCCTTCTCACTGCAGGAAGAGCAAGCCTTTTCAATACGCACATTCATTCATTATGCCTCTCACCTCCCTTCCAAAATCCTTCAGTGGCGCCCTGTGGCTATAAGCTAATGCACCAAAGTGCTGAACTGCGTCAGCTCTACTGTCTGGGGTCCTACCCACCTTAGGACCTCAGCCAGAGGGCTCAGTTCCTCTGCACTTAGGTCTCACAATTCATACCTATGGCTTAGGGTTGTCTAGTGAACAGTAGGGACTCAAGAAGTAGTACTTGTTTTATCATCTTCATCATCATTGTTACTATTATTATTATTATTTGAATAAATTTCAAAACCCTCAGCATGGACTATTAGGAGCTGGTGAGATCTATTTTTTGCCTACGTGTCCAACCTTATCGCTTCTCACACCCTTTATGTTCTACGAATCAGCTCTTTGGAACTTCTTTGGTCTTTGAATTCAACATGGGAACAATGATTTATACATGAAGATGGTCATCACACGGATATTTATGATAATAAAGATTTTTAAAAGCTAAATATCCATCAATTATAAATGGTTAAGAAAAATCGTAGTATAACCAACTGTTTCAAAATCATTTTAAATTATGACTACTGAATATTTAATGACAGGAAAAAACACTCATGATATGACAGTATATGAAAAACGACTCAAAAATTGTATCTACAGCATTATCTCAACCAGAAGGAAATAAATCAAAACGTTTAACCGTGGTTTTCTCTGTACTTAGACTATAGGTGATAATTTTTCTTAATACTTTGCCTATCTTCCAAATTTCTTAGCGTCAGCATGATGCCTTTCTTAATAAGGGGAGAGAGATGAGAGAGGTAAGTTAGGGGAGGAAGAGAGAGAGACTTGCCTCTTTTTTTGGTTTCAAATTTAATGTCCTGGTGTTAAAAGTTAATTTCCTCCAAACTCACTCTCCACCCGCAACCCACACACATACAATTGCCACTATTTCCCCCACCCTCGTCTGTTTATGAAAGCAATATTTTCACTTCTGGTGTTAAACAATTGGACTGAAACGTTAAAGAAAAGCCAATTCCCCTCTACAAGCTAAAATAATTTGCTCCTGTCCTAAGATAAAAGAAATCTTGAAATGAGAAAAAATGACAATCTGCTCCATTTTTGAATGAAATCTAAAACAGATTCAGTCGCAGGGAGCAAACACTAAATTTAGGAAAATGGAGGCAAACAAGTTACTTGAACCCCAGGATTTTGGGAATGTTGTCCCTATTCATAGAAATGATTACCTGGTAGACACACTGCATCTCTCATAGGCCCAGGTAGCCCCTATGCATTGTTTAGAGATAGTGGCAAGTTGTGGTGTGAGGTTGTGTGTGTGTGTGTGTGTGTGTGTGTGTGTGTGTGTGTGTGTGTAACAGGCAGAAAACAAGAGAAAATGTAAGGGCAAAGTACATTAACTACATTTTTCTTTTCAAAGCAACTCTGATACCGCTCTTATTCCCCTAAGTTATGACTTCCGGTCACCCTGCTTCCTTGGTGGGAGGAAGAGGTTCCCAAGCCACTGGAATGATTCCGGGGGGACGGGTGTGAGGGCCATTTGATAGTTTGTCAGGATAGGCACTCCGGCACCTCATTCTTTTGAACATGTTTTTAAATAAAACCGCTTTGCCACTTAGACAGAAAAGAAAGAGAAACTAATATTTTTGCAGAGAAGCAAAAAGACTTCTATCGCAGGATGCAGGATAGCATTGCTAATAAGTTATTAGAAACCCCTCATGAACAAACCTCTTATGCACATTTTTCTGTGATTTTATGCTTGGTTAGGAAGCATTTCAAGAGGAGACAATGAAAGAGACAAGCGCTGTGGCTGGCATCGATGCCTTGATGTTACAAATAACGGTATTTATGATGGTATTATACAGTTCATATATTTCTCTATAATAGTGCCAATAAAAAGATGGCATTTTCCCAGAGTCTGCTCTCTGCACTTGTTTGATGTCTTATTTTTTCAAGGGTCTGTGTGCTCTTAAGCAAAACAGCTAATTTTTCACAGTGTTAGACGGGAAGGCAAGTTGGCGTAATGTCTTTCTAGCACTCAATTGCTATTTTCCAGTAAGTCCTCACAAAGGCAGAATCTTGTTCTTTTTCTTTCAGGGGAAATACCACACACATGCACCCATTACCAGCAGCTCTCACTACGACCCAGGACCTGTGTTTTGCACATATTACTTCCACTTACCTTCATGACAGGTGTAGAAGGCAGGTTCTCTGATTGTGGTCATTTGAGGGGTAAAGAGACTGAGATTCTTAGAGGGTAAGTAACCCCAAAACTTTCAGTGTGATCCAGGACTCTTGCTTTTGTCTCCTTTGTCTCCCGGTTAAGGTTTCACTGCCCCTGATGAATGAGTATTCCAATTGGTAGCCTAGCTTTCAACCTCAGCCAGGTACTCCTTGTAGGTGGGATAGAAAGGCTAGTAGGTAACTGCCATCAGGAATACTTCTTGGTGTCTTCTTCCATGCCTCTAGCTGTCTGACCTTGAATAAGTAACTTAACCCACCTGAATGTCAGTTTTCAGATCTATAGAAGGGAAATCTCATAGCTTACTGTTGGTTCAGAGTGTGAGCTTCAGAGAGCCGACTCATTCATTGAGTCCCATCCATCACCCTTGGCTGGGTGGCTGGCAAGATGCTGGTCACTGAGGGAACCGCAATGGCAATAACATAGACCCTCCTCTCACGGAGTGCACACTCTGGCCTGAGAAGCACACACACACTTAGACAACACGGTTGCCCATGGTTGGCTCTTCGATGCCGGAGCCATATTGGAGTCTTGAAGATTCTGACCTCAAGCCCTCACAGGCCAAACAATTCCAGAGTTTCTGAGAAATGTTTCATCATAAAGACTCCTTTCTACAGCAAGCAGAACAACAAACTTCTAGAAACCCACAGGGCTTCTGCAGGGCAACTGAAGGTATACACTATGGAGACAGGAATCACACATACTTTTGGGCTAGCTCAGCCATGGCCAGAGATTAGCATGTCCACCACTGACTGCCCCTGCCGATCGATGGCTTTGTATTTTTTATAAACATGCACCTGCATGTCTATGCACCAATCAGCAAAACTGAAACGCGGGGAGGCTCATGGGAGCCTTGAGTGATGGCCAGTCAGTGAGAAACAGCTATTTGTAAGCACTCAGCAAGACCATCGTCTTTAAGACAGCCTCAGACCCTCCCCAGCTTCAGGCCTCTCTGACTCTACCGGGAGCTTACAACGGAATTCCTCCGCCTGCTGCGGCTGACATTGTAGGCAGGGAGCTCTTTGTTGTAGGGCTGTCCTGTGCATTATAGGATGTTTAGAAGCGTTTATGCCCTGTATCTGCTGGATGTCAGTAGCCTACCCGCCGCTTTATGAGAGCCAACAATGTCTCCAGATGTTGCCAAATGTCCCCGAGGGAGGAGGGGTGACAAAATCACCCCCAGTTGAGAACCACTGGTCTAAGACTAAAGGCACCTTTACATTTTGAAGGAGTTAAGCTCTATTTAGGGTCTAGGTGAGACTGGCCAGCCCCCTTCTCAGGGACCTTTCTGTCTTCAAGTCTGCGATTAGGAAGGAAATCATCCAATGCTTCATTCATTGACTCGCTGGCACACTGGTCTCCTCACACCCTCCTTCAGAGCATCGGTGGGCAGTCCTGGCAACTCCCAGGCATGCCCTGGTACAAACTACTGAGTACCTGAGTGATGCCCAAGCCCATGCCATCGGGACATGGTCTGAACTATCAAAGCTGACCAGACCACTTGCGTCCTCATGTTGAGCCTCCCACTAGGTCTTAAACCAGTCACTTCTCTCTGGGACTCCGTTGCATCACCTGTAAATGACAGGGATGTGACGCGTGTTTCCTGCGCATCAGGCATTTGGGTGCCGCCTCCATCATTTCTGCCACTCTCACCATCCGTACAATCCTTTACTTCCTATATTTTTTCTTAAATCAACTCACGAGGAAATTGTTTATCATGAGTATATAGATTCGTGTAGGTAGCCCATTTTCTAGGGTGCGTTTGTGAATGTCATTGTTCTTGTAGGTTAAACCTAACCCCCAATGTGATGGTGTGAAGAAGCAGGGCCTCTGGGAGGTGATTAGGTCATGAGGGTGACGCCCTCAGGAGTGGGATTAGTGTTGTTTCATAAAAGAGACCCTGGAGAGCTACCTTGCCCTCTCCACCATGTGAGGACATGGCAAGAAGGTGCCATCTATGAACCAGGAAGCAAGTCGTCATCAGACACTGGACCTGCCGGCACCTTGATCTTGGACTTCCAAGCCTCCGGAACTGTGAGAAGCGAGTGTGTGACAATTGTAAGCCCCCCACTCGGTGGGATTCTGTTAGAGCAGCAGCCTGCATGGGCTAAGACAGGGGTTCCCCACCTTTAAGCTAGATGGATTTACCCAACACCCGAGGCCCTCTGAGCCTCAGATTTCATGACTTGAAGTGGGAATCGGAATGACTACGCCACCTGCGCTTGCCATAAAACTCACATGGGATAATGAGAGTTCTTTAGAAACTGCCAGGGGAGGGAGACACACGTCAGCATTGATGTCCGAGCGACTGGCAGGGAACTGCACCCTTTCAGGTGTTCTCAGTCGTGCCCAGGCAGGTAACGGGGCAGGAGAGATGGCGTGGTTGGCGGCAGTTGCTGCTCAGGCGAGCGGCCACGAGACAAACGTGCTGGAAGGAGGTCCCCATATTTGGAAGTGGAGTAAAAGGTTTTGCAAGGAAAGCAGAGGGGCCAAGACGGGGGGGGGGGGGGGGGGGGGGGGGGGGGGGGGGGGGGGGGGGGGGAAGGGGGGGGGAGGGGGGGGGAGGAGGTTAAGAGATGGGGGGGGGAGAGGAGGGGGGGGGGGGGGGGGGGGGGGGGGGGGGGGGGGGGGGGGGGGGGGGTGGGGGGGGGGTGGGTGGGGAGGAGAAGAAATGGAAGAAGGTGTGAGGAGTGAGGAAGGGGTGACTTCGCAAACGTGCCCTCTGGCATCAGGATCCTTGGCGAGGTCTGCCGTTTGGAGGTTCAAGTTTGTTTATTCTTGGCAAAATGCAACTGCCTGTTTCTGAGAGAAAAGTCTTTAAAAGGCTTATAAAATCTACTCAAAAGGCTTTCTGGACATCAAATAGCTCATAAAAAGGAACATTTTGATGAGTTAAGTGTAAATGAATCAGAAACATACGGATCCCATTTTGCCTAATCTGCCCGTGGATTTAGAAACGCAGGGGACAACTGTGCAAAGCCACATTCTTCAGGGGCTCTGTAGACCCCCAGACGTTTGAAAGCCCTTGGCAGCGTTGGGCGAATCCTGTGTGGAACTCGGATCTGCGGTCCTGAGCTTCCGTCTCTGGAAAGGGCCCCACTGGAGGACTCGTTCTGAATGATAAGGGCAGGGAAGGAGATACGCACAGCACGTTTACTACGGGCTGGGCAGGGCACGCATTTTATGTCACAGAAAAGTACAAAGGATGGGGACACCAAGGAACCAAGGTGCTCATCTCAGCCTCCCCAGGGACCAGCTTTGTGAACCTGGCCAAGTTCAAATAACTTGGCCTCAGTTTGCTCATCTGTAACATGGAGCTCGTAGGCTCATCGGGTAGACTTGCGGCAAGGGTTACATTTTAAAATGGGGGGAAGCCGGGAGGCCTCAACAGGTGAAGCACTTGCTTTGCAACCCCAGGGACCTGAGGATCCAATCCCAGCCCTGGCCCGTGTGGACTCTTATGCTGAACTGGGGTGCGCTTCCCATGCGGGAGGCCCCCAGCCCAGTTCCCACCCCACACAGCCCCTGCCCACCTGTGTGGAATGAAACCATGTTGAAACTGATGACATGCAACTATGGAGACTGCTCTGGGATCTCCCCCTTCTCTCTGTCTCTGTCTCTCTCTGTCTCTGCCTCTGTCAAAAAAAAAAACAATAAAATAAAATAAATCTTAAAAAAAAATTTTTTTATGGGTGTAAAACATCCCATCCAGTACTCGGCACATAATCAGTACTTCATCACAACTGACCATAATTATGATACACAAACCTTGGAAAGAAACTGAGTCTGAGAACAACTCAGACACAACTCAGACCCCAGATCCACTGGAGTAACAGACTTACGATTTTGACTAAGAGTCTTTTGACTCTACCACCAAAGGTCTTTATGCTACACTCTACCACTTCCCCAAACGACTATCTCCCAAGACCTGGAATTCATTTCCCAGGCAGCTGGGTGCCGGGAGCCTCACTCCAGCCCCACACCCATGGCTGGAGGTAAGCAAGATGGGCCAGCCTCCAAGACTTCCAAGGATTTTCCAACGCCCAGACCCAGCTAGCCCCACACCCTCCATCAGAGGTGTTGAGAGATCGCCCTCCCTCCCAAGTTTTCTTTTCTCGGTGTGACGGGTTAATGGAATTACAAGGAAAATGCCAAAGAAGAAAGGAGGGAGGGAAATTTGGAATCATGCTACATTTTCTGTTCACTGTTTTCTCTGACTGATGCTGTATAATAGGGCTGTAAAAATCTATGAAGCAAAATCGAAAGGAGAAAAAAAGTTTTAAGTATATGTAAATTGGCCAGGTGGATAATACTTGGCGTGTTGTGCATGTTTTTACACATGGTTTTATCAAAGGGGATAATTACAGCATATGGAAAATAATACATATTGTTTCCATATGAGAGATAAAGAGAGAGTGTTATAAGTGATTAAAGGGATTTGAGGGTGTGGAATGTTCTTGTAATGCGAACTGTTCATGTCCAGAGTGTTTCTGAGCAAGCATTGCAGGAATCTTTCCAGTATTCTATAGAGGGAAGGCTTCCAAACTTCTTTGGAAGTTTGCTCAGCCTCAAAAAGTTCAATAGCGTTACTTGGGCAACCACCCTTCACGTCCTGACTTTGTTTGGTCCAGGACTGATCTTTGCATCGTGGTCTTTCACCAATGAGCCCTAAGGCAAAGCAGCTGATGAGGTCACAAAAGTCTGGAGCCCAATGACAAAAAGACAAATGACCCAATTAAAAAATCACAGAGGGGACTCGGAGAGATATTTTTCCAAACAAGAGCTACAAACGGCCAACAAGCACATGAAAAGATGCTCAACATCATTAGTCATCAGGGAAAGACAAATCAAAACCACAGTGAGAGACCACTTCACACCCACTAGGGTGGTTATAATCAACAAAATGAAAATTAACAAGTGTCGGTGTGGATGTGCAGAAACTCTAGCCTTTGTATGTGGCTGCTGGGAATGTAAAGAGACTCTAGACAACCATTTGGCAGCTCCCCACAAACTGAAACATAGCGTCGCCACATAACCCAGCAATGCTACATCTAGGTATAGACCCCAAAGACTTGAAAACAGGGACTCCAACAGATACTTGCCCATCAATGTTCCTGGCAGCCAAATTCCCAGCAGCCAAAAGGTGAAAATAACCCAGGGGTCCATCAATAGACGAATGGATCAATACAATGTGATGTAGTCATACAATGGACTATTACTCAGCCATGAAAAGGAATGAAGCCCAGACACACATTACAACATAGATGGACCTTGAAAGCATTACATTAAGTGAAAGAAGCTAGACATAAAAGGTCACATGTTCTAGGATTTCATTCATAAAAATCCAGAATGGGTAAATCTATAGAGACAAGGAACAAATCAGTGCTTGCCAGGGGCTGGGGGTTGCAGGAGGGGTAACAGGAAGAAATTGCTTAACAGGAATTGGGTTTCTCTTAGGGGTGATACATAGGTTTGGGAACTAACATGGGTACTGGTGGTACAACACTGAGAACCCTAAGTTAATTACATACTTTAAAATGGTTACCGGTACTTGTATATAAATCAAGTCAATATACTATATACCCTAAATTATATAGTGCAATGTGTCAATTGTGTCTCAATAAAACCAGAAATAATTTTGAAATAGTTAAGTTTATGTTATATGAATTTCACCCCATTAAAAAATAAATAAAAATAAGAACTACAGCCCACTTTCCTGCCCCCCACCAGCCAGGACCAAGAACGCCTGACCGAACATTAAAAGATCTTGGCCTGAAGGTCAATGCCAACAGCTGTAGTTTCCCCAGAGTGGCCTTCCACAAACTTCTGTTCCTCCCCTAGAACTAAGCTGGGTGGGCCCAACAGTTAATAACCGAACTGGCTTGCTTCTCGGAAAGATTTTAATACCATACAGCTGCCCAAGACCTGAAGTTTCACAACCACTTTTTTTCCTTAAATTTGTACCTTTGTTATCCTTTTGAAATAATTCTGAAAAATAAGTCTGACAGATACAGAAGAAGCTGGCCATTCAGATCTTTGTCAGTCTTGGTGGCTAAGCAATGTGGTTTGATAGAAAGAAAATTAGCATCCGTTAAGAACTGAGGGTCCTTATCATTTGGAGGTCATTTGCCTAGGTGCAATAGATATAGATACAGTAATAGATACAGATTCAAAGCTTTCTTTGTCCCATGCTCACTCTGAGTCCCTGGGCAAGTCATTACCTCAGTTTTCTTATCTGTAAGATGGGGATGACTGTACCTCAAGAAGTTATCATGAAGTTAACACAGTATACATACAGGAGTTGATTAAGTAATATTATTCCTTTTCCTTTCCCACTATCCTGACCTTAGTCTGGGAGCTTTCAAATGGGGATGATGTTGTTCAACAGGGAACAAGACATAATCTCACCACAGACAATTTAGATAATGCAAATAAAGTAAAAGATTTAAAGAAATAATAGTCACTCATCACCCCAACATCTAAGGAAAACTGACCAATGATATATTGGCGCACATCTTTTTGAACATTTTATTCCATATCCTACCATATAAATATATAAATATACATTTACAAGAGTAGGATCGTATAATACATCCCTGACACTAGCTTTTTATTTTATTGTTTTTTATTATTATTAACATTATTGGGGTGACATTGGTCAGCAAAGTTACATCGGTTCCAGGTGTACAATTCTATAATACATCATCTACGTGTTGCATCAGGAGCTCACCACCCAGAATCAGGTTTTTGGTTTTTTTCCCATCACCATATACTTGGATCCCCTTCCCCCTCCCCACACCCTTTCCTCCTCCCCTTCTCCCTCTCAAAGCCACTGAACTCTTGTCTGTGTTCATTAGCTTTTTTTTTCTTTTCTGCTTTGATTGTTGATTTATCCTGCTCATTAGATTCTACATATAAGTAAGATCTTATGTCTTTCTCAGTCTGACTTATTTCTCTTAGCATCATATCTCCTAGTTCTACCCATGATGTTGCAAAAGGTATGATTTTATTCTTCTTTATGATTGCACAGTACTCCACTGTGTAAATGTGCCCCAGCTTTATTTATTGTGTATTTATTACTTAATACTGCATAAACAGCTGTCCGTGTCAGTCCACTTAGAGATGCACAGTGTCTGGGACATAGTTGGTGCCTAACAACTATCTGGGGGAAGCCAGGATGGCTTAGTGGGTTAGGCACTTGCTTTGCAGTCCCAGAGACCAAGGATTGAATCCAAGCCCCGGCCCGTGCGGGTCCATATGCTGAACTGAGGTGTGCTTCCCAAGCGGGAGGACCCCAGTTCGGTTCTTGCCCCCAGTTTGGCACCTAGCTCGAGGGGGCGTGCCTCCCATTCGGGAGGCCCCCAGCCCAGTTCCCACCCATCTACCTTTATGGAGGAAAAACATGTAGAAAACTGATGACGTATAACTATGGAGACTGCTCTGGGCCCTCCCCCTTCTCTCTGCCTCTCTGTCTCTGTCAAAAACCATAAAATAAATCTAACAAATATCGGCAGAAGGAAGGAGTGAAGGAAACAGGGGAAGAAGAGGAAGGAAGGGAGGGAGAAAGGAAGGAAACAAGAAGGGAGGGAGGGAGGAAATGGTTTTAACAGCTGGTTAACCTTCTAATGCACACAGATAGCTCCATTTTTGAGCCCTTCTCCTGTGGATGTTTGTCATTCCCAGCTTTTCTGCTGCCACCAACAATGCAGCAGTGCCCGCTCTGTCCTCAGATCTCAAAGCACTTCTTCAATTGTAGCCTCAAGATAAACTCCCAGAAGGGGCATTTCTAAGCCAAAGGGTTTGCCCATGTTTCAGGAACTTGCCCTCCAGAAAGATTGATCAGTTTGTCCTCCCAGCAGGCCAGGAGTGTCCGGTTTCCCTACTGGCATGAGTAAAATGTCACGTAAAAAACCAACAAGCATCCAGCAGGCATCCAGGGCCGGCTCACTGAGGCTCGCTAGGTTTCTAAAAGGTCACTTAGTTCACTGGAGCACTGGAGCCCTTCCCCCACCTGTGAGCTGGAAAACGTACGGTATTCTTCTGACCCTCCCTGCTTCTTGGGACATTTCCAAAGCGAACCAACTCGGACTTCCAGAAAGGAGAGCGGTCACTGGAGAAACTCGTCTCCCTCTTTGGTTTTGGTGTTACTGAGAGACCAGCCCCAGATGAGACGCTTCCTTCTCGGTATAAAATGAAGAGGCGCCAAAAGATTCCCAGTGCCGCCGCCAGGTCCCGTCATAAGCCACCGGTTTTAATATCGCTTTGGCAGCTCCAATAATGATTTCTTTTTTAAAAGCACAGCACTTGGAAGCCAGCTTCAGAACGTGGCCATGAACTTGGCCCTGAACCTGGTCATGAATCCAGCGATGCACTTGGCCATGAACCTGACTATGAACCCATCTATGAACCTGGCCATGAACGAGTCCTGGGCTGTGATTGTTAACAACACTTCACACATCCCTACGGTCTAGACCCTTAGACTCCTCTCCCTGGTCATGACTTTAGTCTCTCCATCCTCCTACAAGGAAAACCTCAAGGTCCCCAAATTATAATATAAAAGGACACCTGGGGTGAGACCCACGCATCTACAGCTACACTGGGCTTGATGCTACTAATAAAGATGTGGGCGTGGCTGCTGGATTCTTTCACATCTTTCTGCACAGAAGAAATATGATCTTCTCCCAGGTTAAAGCTGGGAAGCAGAGGCCCGGGGCCGAGGGACGTCTTTGGCCCTGGTCACACCGTGGTCAGCAGCAGACTCGGAACTGGACCAGGACTTCCGGTTAGCTGGTCCGTATCCTGTGAAAGCACCTACTCTCCTATAATAAGTCTGTGCTTTATTTATATATTTTTTATTTATTTATTTATTTATTTATTTTGACAGAGAGAGAGAGAGAGAGAGAGAGATACAGAGACAGAGAGAGAACTGAACTGGGGGAGCTCCCAGTTCAGCATATGGGTCCACACGGGCCGAGGCTGGGATTCGATCCTCAGTCCCTGGTGCTGCAAAGTGAGCGCCTAACCCACTGAGCCATCCCGGCTTCCCCTGTGCTTTATTTAGATGTTCCCTTAAACACGACCCTTTCTCTTTAGCATCAGGAAAAGTGGGAAAACAGCCCACACAGGAATTTGCTAGCGGTGTGCGTGGAAAAGCTGGACCGGGCAGAGAACGTGGACTTTCTGCTATTTCACCAACCTCAGGAGTTGCCTAGAGACAACAGTCTTCCTTTGCCTTTTGAAATGTTTTTTGGATTTTTTTTTTTTTTTTTAAGATCACTTCCCCAGATCCACAGAGACCCAGCAGACAGGAGTGTGTGGCAGGTGGGACGTGGGCCAGGCCAGCCCCAGGAGATGGCCCCACGCTTCCCAGCCTGTCACTGCTCTGAAGTCCCAGCTTTGTCCCAGGTCTGGCTGACCTCGGAGATTGGGCACAAGAAGAAAGCAAAGCTCCAGAAGTCTTTGTGGGAAGGAGGGGGGACTTTGCATCGTAGGCTTTGTCTGCAGGGTTCAGAGGGTGCTGGAGGGAAGTGGGGTGAGGGGGTCGGCCAGACAGTCCCAGGGCTGTGACATTGCCTACAACACACATGGAAATGTCTACAGGCTCAGAATAAATAAAAGTAGCCTCCTCCTTCCTGCATTAAAAGTAAGAAGGGAGGGAGGGAAGGAGGGAGGGAGAGAAAGGAGAAGGGAAGACAAGATAAGAAAACAAGAAAAGCAAGGCAAGCGAAAGATTGCTCCCTTGGACAGATTTACTTCTCTCTGTGTCTAGGTTTTCTCATCCACAGAATCAGGATTATAGTGCTGGGAAGTACCTGCCCTTATGATCCCAGGGGAGGCGATGTGTCAGAGGTTAAGACACCTGCCCCAGGTCACAGAGGTGGGATTCAAACCCAAGTGTTCAGACACCAAGCTCGTGTGCTCATTGGGCTGATCTCCTTGGCAGCATGTGTCCTGTTCACCATGACAGCTGTCACTTAATGAGCCCTTACCATGAGCCGGGCTCCAATGCCAGGTATTTGAACATATTCCATCTCAACAACCCAATGAGGTCGTTAGCTATCATTACCCCACTTTGGGGAATGTGGAAACTGAGGCACAGAGAGATGAGGCAACTTGCCCAGGCACATGGTTCGAAAGTGGTGGGGGCAGGATTGGAACTCAGGGAGTCTGGCTCCCAGCCGGCTGCTCTTCACCTCTCCACTACCTACCTACAGGGATTCGTACCGAGGTCTCAGCTGAGGCTGCTTTAAACGCTGACACTCTTAGACGAGAGGGAGTGGAAAGAGCTGGGTTCTAGCGGGGCCCGGCCCGGGGCTGCTCTTCTCTCCCGGGCTGCAGACGCTCCGATGGTTAAATGTGGGCACAGGTAACACCAGGCCTTTGCAACCAGCTCTGCAACATCCTAGAATCCAGAGCAGGACGGAAGGCCTCCTACCCCGCCTGCATCCAGGGCCATCGCTGGCAGGCCTGTTTCAGATATTACATTCCCGACCTTGTTTGCTTGGAGGAAAACACAATGTTTGCAAACCACTAAAGCGAGAAGATGTCTTCCAGCTTCCGGTGCCAGCACCGCGAGCAGAGAAGGGGGCAGGGGGAGGGGGTGGGAAGAGATGGCACCGAAAGGGAGGAGGCTCAGATATTTTTCTGCGTCATTCATCCAAGTCAAATGTCAAGTAAGCCTTCGTCTGGGTGCAGTGGGAAGATGGGGCCTGGTCCACCCTGGAGGTGGTGAGGACAAGGACAAAGATCAGGACCTCAGGACACAGGGTCAGAGCCAATGGAGCAGAAACCAGACGTCGGGATGAAGCTGTGAGTCAGCTCGGTCCTCCCCTAGCCAGCCCCCCTTCCCTGCCCACTGTCCCATCTTACAGACGATCAGACTGAGTCCCAGAGAAGATACGTGGCTTCCCAAGGTCACCCCTTCTTCCGTGCATCCACTCAACATGCATTCACAGGGCACCAGCCAGGTGCTGAGATGTCACAGGAGATGTGGGTCCCTTTTGTATTCAAAAGCCCTTGAGAACATTCACAGATGAATATAAAACATCAAAACAAGACCACATGCCAACTGGGGGGCAAGTTCATGTTTACATGCAACAAATTAACACGCGGAAGCTCACCCCAGAGCCACGAGGCAATGTCAGTGTGTTCCTCGCGAGGTGATTGGAGGCTCTCTGAAAACTAGAGAGCTGTGTGTGCGTGGCTCTCCACAAGGGATGCGTTCCAAATATAGGACGTAAATTCCAAGTGGTGGGACAAACGGCACCTCCTGTCAACTCTGTGGCAACACTGTGGTGGGCAGAGGTGCACGCACGTGGGGAATCACCCCAAACATCTCAATTTGCAAACTTCCGTGAACATGAGGCCCAGACGAAATAGTGCCCGGAGCATCTGCTTACAGCCAGGCCTCACTGGACGAGAAGACAGAGGGGGAACCGGGCCGGCTTCTGGGCTCACAGACCCCTCATCCCCTGGGGACTCGTGGGTACCACGAAGCAGAGACCAGGCAGGGTGCTGTGGTGGGGGGAACCCAGAGGCAGAGGTAACCCTCAGCCCAGAAAGCCATGGCCCCCACCCCTGAGAAGTCCTGGGGAGCTGACTCTGCTTCTTTGATGAGCTACAAGCTCCCAGTGCCCTGGGGTTGAACTCCCCCACTCTCTGAAGCCATGACAAGTCCCAGCACCCAGGGAAGAGACCTATGGGAACACCAACCCTGACCATCTCAAAGCCCAATGACTCGGTGACCATCTCGCCAAGACACAGGCTTCCTCCCTGAGAACCGAGACCCCCGTGAGCCCCAGCACAGCCCGCGTCAAGAGTCAGAACATATTAGAGCGCAGTTTTGCTCCCCAGAGCCTCTTGTCTCGGCAAAGCCAACTAATTCAGATTTAACCTCCCTCTTAATAGGCTGCGTTGCTGAGCCTTCTAATTAATGCCACATGTTTCCCTCAGCTGTCATCCTGAATAAATGTTTACAAAGCTATTAACGTACTGTATTTGTAAACCGGGACCGCTCCGCTTTGGGGAGTCATGTGGTATGCATTTTCTCCTCAAAGATGGAAAAGGCTTAGCAATAATAAATACGTTGTTTTGGAGGGATGGGAGCAAGGCGTTGCCTGAAAAAAAAAATTTATTGCGAGCTTCCTGAGACAGCGTGGCTGTGTGCACGTGAGGAATGGGGTCTTCTACCAAGCTCAGAAAAGTTGCAAGGGGCTGGGTTTGGCCCCGGTGGGGTCTTGGAGTGAGAGAACTCCGGGGCCAGAAAAAAACAAAAAACCCTGGTTTGAGATCTAGAGACCTGGTTACAGCCCCTTCGCTCACCAACCATGTGGGACATTGGGTAAGTCACTTTTCTTCTCCGGAACTCAGTTTTTCCAGCTGGAAAATGGGAGATTGGGATCACCAAGAATTTTCCATCTTCATTTGATCCAGGGTTCTTGTCTGATCCTTCCTCTGATCCAGCCTCCATCAGACACCTGGAATGGTGTGGCATAAACTCTCCAAAGGGACCCCAAGGCCCTAAAGATAAAGTCCTAACGTCTTAGCATGAGACCGTGGACTCAGCATAATCTTCCCCACTTAATTCTCCAGAACCATCTTGCAGTGATCTTTCGATTTCTCTCAGTATTAGAAGTAATGGGCTCAGAGAGGTTAAGTAACTTTCCCAATACTGTACAGCTACTCTGAGAGAGAAGCTGAGATGTGAACCCAAGATCTTCAGCCTCTAAAAGCCTAGACTTTTAACTGCTGTGACATTCAACCCCCTAGCAGCTATCACTACCACCCCTGCCGACTCCTTGTGCCCACATACACCCACCCACCCACCTAAGTCTGTGCCCTGGTACATCACACTTGCTGATCCAAAAGCCTTTAGCTCTATTTCAGTTCATTTCCACGGCTGTGTCCTGAGGGTTACCTAGAATGTGCCAGTCAGGACTCTGGGTGTCAGTGATAGAAAAGCAACTCAAACTGGAATTAATCAAAAGGGGAAGAGGAGGGACCGTAATTCTCCTACCAAACCATGGAAGGGCAGGGGTGAGACCAGCCCTAGCGATGCCCAGGGTCCAGGACTCAGATCTGTAGTCCTCTGTCTTTTCTTTCTTTCAAGGCCAGCTCCCCACAAGAAGCTAGAATTGCGGCTGCACCTGAATGAACAACAAGAAGTTCTTCCCTGACAGCTCTATTGGGAAAATCCTAGGGAAGCAATCTGATTGGCCAAGCCTGAATCACATGCACATGCCTGGACCAATCACGGTGGCCAGGGGTGAAATACTGTGATTGGCTGTTCCTGCCAGCACTCCATATTTAAGGGAAAGAGAGGCACTTTCCAAAAGGAAGTGTACAGAGATGTTTCTAGAAGGGGGGGGGGGGAGTGCCCAGCAGAGCAAAATACCAGTTGTTCACAACACAGGTCCTCGGCTCAGGCAGTGATAAAACCCTTGTTCTGTTGTTCATGGTCTGATGAAGAGACAACTTGACACACAACTAAAATCCAGTGTGTAACTGCTACCACAGATGAAAGCAAGAAAGGACGTTGTTTCCCAGTGAACTTTGGAACGTGGTGACCACATGTAGGGGTGGGGGAAAAGCAAGGTTGGGGGGGGCATCTATGGAATGAGAAAAGAATTGTGTTTGATTTTGCTCACCATCGTATGGACAGTGCCTAAGACAGTACCTGGCACGTAATAGGGGCTCAATAAATATTTATTGAAGGAATAAGTTACGAATGAGAGCAATGTGTCATGGCTAAGGATATGACAGCGTCCCTACTTTAGCACAGGGCTCAAGAGTTGTACCAGCCTGGCTTCAAATCTCAATTTCAGCACCTACAAGTTCTGCAAATTGGGCAATTCTGTTCATTCATGGTAGCCTCAGTTTCAGCCTCTACAAATGGGAAATAATATACCTACCTCCTGCTATTGAGAATGGTATTAAATAACCTCTTCAGAGCACTTGGGATGGTACTGGGACACTACGGTGAAGGACAGATGACACTCTTTATAAAAACGTCCCATCGCTTCTCGGCCCTTTGGTTAAGATCAATTGTAAAACTGTCCCCCTCTTGGGGAAGCCTGGATGGCTCAGCAGGTTCAGTGCTCGTCTTGCAGCCCCAAGGTTCGAGAATCGAATCCCAGCCCTGGCCCATGCGGACCCATATGCTGAACTGGGGTGAGCTTCCCATGCAGGAGGCCCCCAATTTGGTTCTTGCCTCCCAGTTCAGCCCCCAGCTCGAGGGGACGTGCCTCCCATGCAGGAGGCCCTCATCCTGGTTCCCGCCCTGCACGGCCCCCGCCCACCTGTGCGGAACAAAACCAGGTCAAAAACTGATGACATAAAACTACAGAGACTGCTCTGGGCCCTCCCCCTTCTCTCTGTCTCTCTCTGT
>PVKE010002374.1:35609-83945 GCA_004027555.1 Craseonycteris thonglongyai | reverse complement strand
AGGAGGTAACCGCTCCTCCCAGCAAGGGCTTTGACATGTCCATCATGGGCCATCAATCTATTGGCGTCTGCCGCCTGGCCTTCCTGCGAAGCTGTATACACACTTTCCTATATCTAATCACCCAGTTACCCCCGAGGGAGATGAAAGGGGGGATCGAGGCTTTGCCATCAAGGCCCCAGGCCGGTCCCTCCCGTTAGGCTCAGGGAACCGAGGCTTTGCCGTCGAGGCCCCCCCGAAACCTTTCCGTTCAGGCTCACGACTGGCTCCCTACACCCCTCCCCCTGGCTGGGGACCACTGAGCGGTCATTGTTAGCATGAAGGGGGGACCCCAGTGGACCCCCCAGGCTGCCTGAGACCAGCCGCCAGGTGGGTGGGCACATCACCCTCGCCGGGCCTCAGGCTCGGTGGTGTCCAGGCAGGTGGCAGCCCTCCCACGGGGGTGAAATGGCTCGGCATGGCCCACGGCCTGGGGGAAGGGCACGCAGTGTTCCCAGAATGCATTGGCTCTGCTCCCGTTAAGCGAGACGCACTCCCCACGTTTGCCCCCGGAAAGCATTTCACGGGTGGACTAACTGCTGAGCCAAGTGCGGGTCTGGGGGGCTCCAGCTGGGGCGGCCCCTTCCCTGCCCCCTGGTCTGGGCCCCGGTCTCCCCCGCCCGACGTAGGCACCTCCGCTCTGACCCTCACCCCCCCGGCTGCTGACCCTCATGTTCCCCCGTTTCAGGCTGGTGGGAGGATTGGCCTCAGAAAACGTGCGCTGGGCCGAGTCGGTGGAGAACTTCAAAAGCCAGGGGGTGACCCTGTGCGGGGACGTCCTGCTGATTTCCGCCTTCGTCTCTTACGTGGGCTACTTCACCAAGAAATACCGCAACGAGCTGATGGAGAAGTTCTGGATCCCCTACGTCCATAAGCTAAAGGTGCGAGCCCCCCACCGCGCTCCGGAAGCCTCCCCTTGGCCCCGGACCTGGAGGCGGCCGCCTGGCGGGGCCTGGGCTGGGGCCCGTGTGGCTGGCGTGACACCCTTCTGGCTGGTCCCCCCACGCGCTCCGTCAGGGGGGATGTGAGGCAGGGGGCCCAGCCGGCCCACCGTGCGGGGCAGAACCACCTGTCGCCTGGGCGGGGAGGGGGAGGCATTGTCCACAAAGCAGTGAGGGCACCTTCCCCTCGGCAGGTGCCCATCCCCTTCACGGAAGGTCTGGACCCCCTGAGCCTGCTGACGGACGACGCCGACGTGGCCACTTGGAACAACCAGGGGCTCCCCAGCGACCGCATGTCCACAGAGAACGCCACCATCCTGTGCAACACAGAGCGCTGGGCCCTCATCGTGGATGCCCAGCTGCAGGGCATCAAGTGGCTCAAAAACAAATACAAGGACAACCTGAAAGCCATCCGCCTGGGACAGAAGAGGTGCCCGGCGGCGACGCCCCTGCGGGGAGGAGGCGGGGCTCCTCGGGCGGCCGGGAGACAAGCCTCAGGCGCTTGGTGCCTGTTAAACGGTAGACGGATCTTTAAACGCCAATACCGGGAAGCCGGGAGGGCTCAGCGGGTTAGCGCCCGCTTTGCAGCCCTGGGGACTGAGGATCGAATCCCGGCTCCAGCCTGTGCGGACCCACATGCTGAGCTGGCTGTGCCCCCAGTTCAGTTCTTGCCGGGACCTATGTGGGAGGCACCCGGCCCAGTTCCTGCCCTGCGCAGCCCCGTGCCCACCTGTGGAGTGAAACTATATGGAAAACTAATGCTGTCAACTATGGAGACGGCTCTGGGCCCTCCCCCTTCTCTCTGTGTCTGTGTTTCTCTCTCTTAGAAACAAAACAAAACAAAAAATGCCAATACTGGCCCACAGGAGGATTTTTATTTTACTATGTGGCCCTGGGGTAAGGTGACCAGACGTCCCGCTTTGGGCGGGACAGTCCCAATTTTTAACAATGTGTCCTGCGTCCCGCGGCGTTTTAAAAAAGTCCCGATGTTTGGAAAGAATGCACGACAAGCTAGGGAACGGCGGGAGATAGACCCAATTTTTAATCAAGAACCCCCTCTCCCCGGTCAATGGTGTCCCGCTTTACCCATGTTACAATCTGGTCACCTTACTGGGGACAAGCACCAAGAGTCAAGAATTAACCTCGGGGCTCCCCCGCCGTTACCTGCGGCTCCCGCGGAGCCGGGCGCCTCGGGCCTAGGTTCCCGGTCGGGGCTGGGCCCGGCCTGGCCATTTGGTGGCCCGGGGGCTGCCGGCGGGTCATGTTCTCGCCTCTCGTCCCTCATGGGGTTTATTTCCCGCCGCCCCCGTGTCCCCGGGGAGGTCGGACAAGAGGCAGGCGTGAAACCGTTTGCCTCCTCGTCCACACGCGGCTCCGTTTCCACCTGAGTCCCCGGGTCCCCTGCCACTCACTGTCGCCCACAGCTACCTGGACATCATCGAGCGTGCCATTTCGGAAGGGGACACGCTGCTCCTTGAGAACATTGGGGAGACGGTGGACCCCGTGCTGGACCCTCTGCTGGGCAGGAACACAATTAAAAAGGGGAAGTGAGTTGCGGGCGCCGGCCTCGGCCATCTCACCCCCCACGAGCCCCACAGTCAGGCCCGCGCGCGCGGGGAGGGGGCGCCAGGGGCTGGCAGCGGGGCTTCAGCCGAACGCGCCCGAGGGGCCGCCTCCCCGTCCGGAGCAGCCACCCCGCTTTCTTGGCAAGGACCCCCGGGGTTTCCTTTCTGTGTTTGTGCCTCCTGCCAGCCTTGAGCCTCTGCTGCTTGTTCTTCCATCCAGGTGAAGCTCGTACCACAAAGGCAGCGATTCCGAACAGCTCAGTGGCGTCTGGTGCCCCTCACGGCACTGCCGACCACCGGGCCGCTGTCTAGTTCCAGGACTTTCTTTTTAAAGATTATTTTTATTGTTTTTGGCACAGAGAGAGAGAGATACAGAGACAGAGAAGGGGGAGGGCCCAGAGCAGTCTCCATAGTTGCACATCATTGGTTTTTCCACATAGTTTCATTCCACAGGTGGGAGTGGGGCCGCTCAGGGCAGGACCTGGGCCGGGGTCTCACCCCGGTGAGAACTGAACTGGGGGCACTCCCCAGCTCAGCATATGAGTCCAGACTGGGCGGGACCAGGGCTCAATCCTCAGTCCCCAGGGCTGCAAAGTGAGTGCCTAACCCACTGAGCCCTCCTGGCCTCCCCTAGTTCCAGGACTTTCTTATCACCCCCAGACCAGGGCAGGGTTCCGGGCGGCCCCCTGTGGCCCCCCCAGACTGGTGGGAGGCGGTCTGCTGGCGCCACTCACTGGTGGCCGGAGGCCCCCATAACCGGTCCCTCCCCGGCCACCTGCCAGGTTCATTAAGATTGGGGACAAGGAGGTGGAGTACCACCCGCAGTTCCGCCTCATCCTGCACACCAAGTACTTCAACCCCCACTACAAGCCGGAGATGCAGGCCCAGTGCACCCTCATCAACTTCCTAGTCACCAGGGACGGCCTGGAGGACCAGCTCCTGGCCGCTGTGGTGGCCAAGGAGCGCCCAGACCTGGAGCAGCTGAAGGTACCGGGGCCTGGCGTCCGGTTCGGGGGGCGGGCCACCGCCAAGTCCCCTGGCCCTCGGCTTCTGTCACGTGGCACCTCAGCTCCTGGCTGAACTGCATTCCGTGCAACACGGTGAGTCCTTCTTCATCCCCAGCTGCCCCCGAGTGTAATTCTGAGTCAGTGACAGCTTCAAGGAGAGGCCGGGTGTCACGGCCGTGCCCAGACGGCCCTGAAGCACCCAGAGCCGCAGGCCCCGTGTGCAGGCCGCGTCCCATGCGCTGTCCCAGGCCCCAAGCTCCCCGCCCACCCATGGTCCCCGAGTCCTTGCTGCGTCGTGGCCGGTGACAACTGGAAGCCACAGGGGCCGGGCCACGGCCACTGCCCTCCAGGGCTCCCGGGTCCCATCAGGCCGGCTGGGCTGGGAGAGGCCCCGAGCGCCCGGGGGCGGCAGAGACAAGTGCGACGGGGTCCCCTCTGCGTCTGCCGTCCTGCAGGCGAACCTCACCAAGTCTCAGAACGAGTTCAAGATCGTGCTCAAAGAGCTGGAGGACTCCCTGCTGGCCCGGCTGTCGGCCGCGTCCGGGAACTTCCTGGGAGACACGGCCCTGATAGAGAACCTGGAGACCACCAAGCACACAGCCAACGAGATCGAGGAGAAGGTGCGCTGCCCCCGCCGGGCCCCCGCCGGGCCCCCGCCGGGCGCCGGGCGGATGGGGGAGGCAGCCGGGCCCCCGCCGGGCGCCTGGTGGGTTTGGGGAGGCAGCCGGGCCCCCGCCGGGCGCCTGGTGGGTTTGGGGAGGCAGCCGGGCCCCCGCCGGGCGCCTGGTGGGTTTGGGGAGGCAGCCGGGCCCCCGCCGGGCGCCTGGTGGGTTTGGGGAGGCAGCCGGGCCCCCGCCGGGCACCTGGCGGATGGGGGGAGGCAGCCGGGCCCCCGCCGTGCTCCTGGCGGATGGGGGAGGCAGCTGGGCCCCCGCCGGGCGCCGGGCGGATGGGGGGAGGCAGCCGGGCCCCCGCCGGGTGCCTGGCGGATTTGGGGAGGCAGCCGGGCCCCCGCCGGGCGGATGGGGGGAGGCAGCCGGGCCCCCGCCGGGCACCTGGCGGGTTTGGGGAGGCAGCCGGGCAGAGGAGGGGCACGGGACGGCTCCTGAGGGAGCCAGGGGCTGGGGGCGGGGTTGGAGGGGTCCCACCTGCTCACCGGCACGGCCCGCCTGCTGGCTCCAAGCGTCTTTTGTTGGTGTTGAGGTGCAAGAGGCAAAGATCACGGAAGTGAAGATCAACGAGGCGAGAGAGAGCTACCGGCCCGCCGCCCAGCGGGCCTCCCTGCTCTACTTCATCCTGAACGACCTCAACAAGATCAACCCCATCTACCAGTTCTCCCTCAAGGTGCCCTGGGCCTGGGCCGCCCCCGGGGGGCCGGCGGGTGGGGAGAGGAGCCGGGGCACCCCCGGGGGAGGGTGTCCAGGCCCCGCGTGGCCTCAAAGCCCCCGTGGTGACGTCCCCATGGGCTGGGCCCCCCGCAGGCCTTCCACGTGGTCTTTGAGACAGCTATCCAGAACACGGCGCCTGCCGACGAGGTCAGGCAGCGGGTGACGAACCTGACGGACCAGATCACCTACTGCGTGTACATGTACACGGCCCGTGGGCTCTTTGAGCGTGACAAGCTCATCTTCCTGGCCCAAGTGACCTTTCAGGTGGGGTCCCAGCACGGCCGCATCGGCACCACCGGGGGGCTTGTGGGGATGGGGGGGTGGGTGCTGGGAGACACGTTTCCCGGGGCTGGGGGGGCGGGGATGAGAAAGCTCTGGGTCCGGATAGCGGTGACGGTTGTGGGACACCGGATAGCGGTGACGGTTGTGTGACACCCCGTGGACACACCCTATAGGCCCCCGGGCTTCCCACGGGAGGCTAACCCGGCAGAGTTTACATCCCGGGTGTTTCACCTCCATTTAAAAAAATGAACGAGGGGAAGCCGGGATGGCTCAGTGGGTTGAGCGCTCACTTTGCAGCGCCGGGGACCGAGGATTGAATCCCGGCCCCGGCCCGTGCGGAACCATATGCTGAGCTGGGAGCTCCCCCAGTTCAGTTCTCTCTCTGTCTCTGTCTCTCTCTCTCTCTGTCAAAAATAAAAATAAATAAAAATTAAAAAAATGAACGACAAGCTGGTGGCAGGGTTTCAGGCCAACCCCAAGGGGCGAGGGAAGCGAGCAGCTAGCTCAGCGGCGCCCCCTGCCCGGCCCCCCAGGTCCTGTCCACGAAGAAGGAGCTGAACCCTGTGGAGCTGGACTTCCTTCTGCGGTTCCCGTTCAAGGCCGGGGTCGTGTCGCCCGTAGACTTCCTGCAGCACCAGGGGTGGGGCGGCATCAAGGTGGGCGCCCCCCTCACCCCCACAAGCGCGGCCCCCTCCCCCCGAGGCGGGGCCTCACGGTCCTTGTTCCTTGTGTCCCTGCACATGGGAGCCCCGGGGTCACCCCTCAACCCCCGCCCCCGGTTTCCAGGAAAACTCAGAACCTCAAGGTTATTGCTGAGAACCCTGGGCGCACACACTCAGGGGCCCTCAGTGTCTCAGGCCCTGGATAAGGTTGTCCCCTCAGGTGACACTGGGCCCGGAGCAACCCAAAGTCCCGTCCCTACTGTAGAGGCCCCGTCCCGGTTCTCTGGTGAGACTGGAGGCTCACGCTTTCCCCAGATTCCTGGCTCTTCCTCCTCCTCTGCTGGTGGGGGCAGGGTGCTGGGGGGCAGGGTGCTGGGGGGCAGGGGGCTGGGGGGCAGGGGGCTGGGGGGCAGGTGGGGAAAGGCGGGGAGCTGAAGGGTCACCTGCCCCAGGCCCTCTCGGAGATGGACGAGTTCAAAAACCTGGACAGCGACATTGAGGGGTCCGCCAAGCGGTGGAAGAAGCTGGTGGAGTCGGAAGCCCCGGAGAAGGAGATCTTCCCGAAGGAGTGGAAGAACAGGACGGCCCTGCAGAAGCTGTGCATGGTGCGCTGCATGCGGCCCGACCGCATGACCTACGCGGTCAGGTGAGGGCGCCCGGGGCCAGCTGTGCTGCCAGCCCCGGGAGCCAGCGGCAGCCCCTCCTCCGTGCAAGGTCGCCCGCGTGCTGGGCGCCGTGGAGCCCGCGGGAACCGGCTGGCACCAGCGCACGCGGCCCTGCGGCGTCACGAGGGGCTCTGGCTCCCTCTCTGCTTACCCACGTCCAGCAGAGCACAGCCCGCCCCCCGGGCCGCAGGCCTGACGGGGTGCGTCTCCGCAGGAACTTCGTGGAGGAGAAGATGGGCAGCAAGTTCGTGGAGGGCCGGAGCGTCGAGTTCTCCAAGTCCTACGAGGAGAGCAGCCCCTCCAGGCCCATCTTCTTCATCCTCTCCCCCGGGGTCGACCCCCTGAAAGACGTGGAGGCCCTGGGTAGGTGCGGCGGCCCGCGGCGGCCTGGCGCAGGCGCAAGTCCGAACCCCGGGGGCACGGCGCCTCACGCCCCCGGGGACGGTTACTGTCGAAAACACGGAAAATGACAGGTGTCGGGAAGACGTAGAGAAACCGGAGCCCCAGGGCATCGCCGGTGGGGACGGAAAACGGGGCAGCTGCCCCAGGGGACGGGCTGGCGGTGCCTCAGGAAGTGACAGGTGACCCAGCAAGGCCACCTCCTGTGTCCGCCCACCAGCCGGCCCGCGGACGCTCACGGCGCGGTAGATCCGCACAGGCCCGGGGCCCCACGTTAGCTGACTCCACGTGTCCGCAATGTCCAGCAGGGGTGAATGCAGGCTGGGGGCGGCGGGGGCGAGGACGTCGGCTGCTTGTGGGCACGGGGTTTCCTCCTGCGGGGCTGAAAATGCCCCGGAACCCGACAGCCGGCTGCACAACACTGTGACTGTATGAGATGTAACTGAGTTGTACACTTTAGGTGCAGTCGGTTTTTGTTTTTCATTATATTTATTTTCTTAAGCTCCTTTTTGATTGTTAAATGGATGGGGGTGACATTGGTTGGTTGATAACAATTACACAGTTTCCGGGTGTACAATTCTACATGTACATCGTCCATACGGTGCATTATGTGCTCACCCCCCAGCGTCGGCTCCCTTGCCATCGCCATGTATTCGATGCCGTCGGTTTTTTAAATGCTCAGCTTTGACGTGAGGTGTAGGGAGGGTGTGCAGGGCCCGGCTGTGGGTCACTGAGCCTCAGCCTTTGTCCGTGAGTCGCTGCCCCCCTCCCCACGGTTCCTGTTTTTCTTTGCTTTAGGGAAGAAACTGGGGTTCACCATAGACAATGGGAAACTCCACAACGTGTCCCTGGGGCAGGGGCAAGAGGTGGTGGCCGAGAGCGCTCTGGACGTGGCCGCAGAAAAGGGGCACTGGGTCATCCTGCAGGTACGGGGGCTCCCGCACCAACGGGCCCTGGGGATCGACCTGGGGGGCCTGGAAGCCGCCGTGGGGTTCACGTTCACGAATGAACGGGCAGGTTCAGCTCTGCCCGGCCCGCTGGGGGGCAGGGGGTGTCCAGGCTGCTCGGATGAACACGGGGGCTCCTCAGGGGTGAGAAAGGCCAGAGAGTATTTTAAACAGAAGTGTCCCTCCTCCTCCCCCACGCCAACAGCCAGGAGGCCCGGGCTCCAATTTCTGGGCAAATCCCAGCATGACCCGGGCCTGGATCCTGCAGCCTCCCCCCAGCCTCACTTGCCCCCTGAGCACCTCCAGGCTGGCCCAGCTCCTGCAGACCCCATGGTGCAGCAGACTCCAACCCACAGGGCCTCGCCCGGTCCCCTGTGGAGGACTCAGCATCAAGTCATTTCTTTTTCACCCAAACCTCTCAGGGTGGGGCAGGGGCCACGTCCTCCCAGCTTCCTGCTGGGCTGGTGAGAGGACTGGGCACAAGGCCGGGGCTCTCAGATGAACTGAGCACAGGGATCGACTCTGGGGCTGCAGCTGCTTAGCTGCAATGACCCCGTGTGCCCTGCACCCCGTCAGCATGGATAGCGGGGTGGGGCCCCACCAGGGGACACGGCCCAGCCTGTCGGGGGCCCAGGGCTGGCAATGGGGGTGGGGGGAGCTTGTGGGGGGTGCTGAGGCCCGGTGTTGGCTGCAGAACATCCACCTGGTTGCCCGGTGGCTGAGCACCCTAGACAAGAAGGTGGAGCGCTACAGTGTGGGCAGCCATGCGGACTACCGTGTGTTCATGAGCGCCGAGCCAGCCCCCAGCCCCGAGTCCCACATCATCCCCCAGGGCATCCTGGAGAACGCCATCAAGATCACCAACGAGCCGCCCACAGGCATGCACGCCAACCTGCACAAGGCCCTGGACCTCTTCACCCAGGTAGGTGCCCCCAGCCCACACGGGTGCCCAGCGACAGGCCCCTGGTCTGCGAGGTCCGAGCAGCCCCGGCCAGATGGCCTCTCTGGGCCTAGAAGCTACGGATCAGAGTGTGGACTTGGAGGACGCCCCACGCTGGTTCTCCCCCATCCTCACGCCCACAATGCGTGCACGCTCGCACACACCCAAGCTCGCTCGCTCCCACGCATGCTTGTATACCAGCACACACACTAGCATACACGCAAGCTCCCCCGCTCCCATGCACACTCACACGCACACAAGCTCGCTCACTCCCATGCATGCTCGTACATCAGCATGCATGCTCGCACACACACAAGCTCGCTCCCATGCACGCTCGTACATCGGCACGCACGCTCGCATGCACACAAGCTTGCTTGCTCCCACACACGCTCGCATGCACGCAGGCAAGCTCACTCGCTCCCACGCTCTTGAACGCACACAAGCTCACTTGCTTAGTCCCACGCACGCTCACACGCACACGAGCTCGCTCGTTCCCACGCACGCTCGCACGCAAGCTCACTCGCTCCCATGCACACTCGCACGTATGCAGGCAAGCTCGCTCACTCCCACGCTCTCGCATGCACGCAAGCTCGCTCGCTCCCACAGGACACCCTGGAGATGTGCACCAAGGAAATGGAGTTCAAGTGCATCCTCTTCGCCCTGTGCTACTTCCACGCCGTGGTGGCTGAGAGGCGCAAGTTTGGGGCCCAGGGCTGGAACAGGTCGTACCCCTTCAACAACGGGGACCTCACCATCTCCATCAACGTGCTCTACAACTACCTGGAGGCCAACGCCAAGGTAAGGGGGGCCACTGCCTGGCTCGGGTCTCCCCCAGCCGTTTGTTTTAGTCCCATTCATTTTTGCTTTTACTTCCCTTGCCTTTGGGGTTGAGTTCATAAAGTGCTCTCTGAAGCCAAGGTCTGTAAGTTTAGTACCGACGTTTTCTTCTATGCACTTTGTTTCAGCTCTTAGTGGAGGTCTTTAATCCACTTTGATACATGGTGACACTTCACAGCAGACTCATTCTTTTGCATGTGGTTTTCCAATTTTCCCAGCACCATTTACTGAAGAGGCTGTCTTTTCTCCATTGCAATTTATTTATTTTTATTTTTATTCTTTTGCTCTTTTGTCAAAAATTATCTGTCTACATATTTGTGGGTTTTTTCTGGGTTTCTGATTCTGTGCCATTGGTCTATATGTCTGTTTTCTGCCAATACCGAGCTGTTTTGATTACTGACGCTTTGCGGTATAGACTGAGGTCAGGGAGCGTGATGCCTTCAGCCTTATTTTTGGGGGGGGGGGGAACTGCTTTGGCGATTCAGTGTCTTTTGTGGTTCCATATGAATCTGATGACTTTTTTTTACCTATTTCTCGAAAGAATGTGAGATTTTGATAGGAATTGCATTAAATCTGCATGTTGGCTTTGGGTAACATGGCCATTTGCCCTGATTTCAAAAGCGGAAAAGGAACCCGTGGGACAAAGACCCCCCTGAAGGTCTGACTAACTGGGCTTCACAGACAGAAAGATGCTCGGTGACCGGGTCAATACGCAATTAGCGCAGAGTTAAATGGCTTCTGGTGAAAGCGGACAGTGGAGGGAGCGCAGAGGGGGCGAGCTGGGGCTGAAGGGTGGACGTGTCGGGGCTGGGACACCGAAGGAGCTCGAGCCGGACACCGAGCACTGGCATGGGTGAGGAGGCTCAGGGCTGGTGGCTGGGGGTAGCAGCGGCCGTGGGGAGCTGGCGTCCCCTGTTACAGACAGGAAGGGCCAGGGTGCACCATCCCCACTGCTTGTCCTCGGCAGGTGCCCTGGGATGACCTCCGCTACCTGTTTGGTGAGATTATGTACGGCGGCCACATCACAGACGACTGGGACCGCCGGCTGTGCCGGACGTACCTGGCAGAGTACATCCGGACAGAGATGCTGGAGGGCGAGGTGTCGCTGGCCCCAGGGTTCCACATCCCCCCCAACCTGGACTACAAGGTGAGGGATACCCCTTCCCAGGGACGGACCACGGAGTAGGAAGCGGGCTCACTGTGATGGGCAGGGGCGAGGCCAAAGGGACATCGGTAATGGTGCAGGAGGCCAGGGACCCGCAGTGAGGGTCTGAAATGCAGCCTCGGGGCCGGGGGAGTAGGGACCTCCTTCATACAGCTGGGGGGCAAAGGGGAGCGGCCCAGGAAGGCGGTTGGAGGCCCGTGGTTTTGTGCAGAGGGCGAGATGTGCGTGGGCGGGACCTCCCAGGAAGAACGTCCCCGCGTGCACAGCTCCCCCTTGGCAGCCTGCTGACCGCCCGCCCCCTCTCAGGGTTACCACGAGTACGTGGATGAGAACCTGCCCCCCGAGAGCCCCTACCTGTACGGCCTGCATCCCAACGCTGAGATCGGCTTCCTGACGGTCACCTCGGAGAAGCTGTTCCGCACTGTCCTGGAGATGCAGCCCAAGGAGACGGATTCGGGAGCAGGCACCGGCGTGTCCCGCGAGGAGAAGGTAGCCCCCCACCCCCGAGTCAACAGTGCTCAGAGCCCACGGGCCAAGACCCCCTTGTCAGGTGCGTGGCTGCACCTCCATGGTCTTGCCTTCTTGTCAACGCCTCGTCTTTGCTCCCAATTCGGGGCTGTGGGAGGGGGGGAGGGTGGTGACAGGACCCGCTGAGGGGGCCGGCAGGTGCGGTGACGGGGCCGCGGGGGCTGCTTGCAGGTGAAGGCCGTGCTGGATGAGATCCTCGAGAAGATCCCAGAGACCTTCAACATGGCCGAGATCATGGCCAAGGCGGCCGAGAAGACGCCCTACGTGGTGGTCGCCTTCCAAGAATGCGAGCGGATGAATATCCTGACCAACGAAATGCGCCGCTCGCTGAAGGAGCTGAACTTGGGGCTGAAGGTACCGTGTGGGCGAGCGCGGCCCCGGGGACGGGGTCTACGAAGTGGGCTGGCCAGTGCAGGCCGACCCTCTGCCCCGGCCCATCCCAGGTCTGGGGCTGTGGGCGCTCCAGGACAGGCCGTGGAGGCCACCGGGACGGTCCCCGCTACGGGCGGTGCCTGCCGGGCCGCCTCAGGCACCACACTGCCCAGCTGCCCCCTCGAGGACGCGTGACACCGGGGCGGTGCTCCCCCTCCCCCCACAGCGGGAGTGGGAGAAACAAGGCCCGTGCAGAGCGGCCTGGCCCGGGTCCCCAGCCCCGTCTGTGTCCCTCAGGGGGAGCTGACCATCACAACTGACATGGAAGACCTGAGCACCGCTCTGTTCTACGACACCGTGCCCGACACGTGGGTGGCCCGGGCCTACCCCTCCATGATGGGCCTGGCGGCCTGGTACACCGACCTGCTGCTCCGCATCCGGGTGAGGACAGGCCCCCAGCGCGGGTCCCCGCCCCCGAAGGCCTGGCCTTGGTCGGGGCACAGCTGGAAGGGCCTCGCCAGAGACGCCTGGCAATGCAAACGGGTAGCGAGCTCTCGTCAGAGAGAGTTCCGGGGCTCGGGGGCACCCACCAGCAGAAGCCACCTCTAGAAGCGGCGAGGCTCAGAAGCCAAAGCCTCTTTGGGCTCCTGCGTTCTCCTCGTTTACAAGCACCGGGCTCCACGGGGCTGAGGCCCAGCGTGACGCCCGCGCATCTCCTCAGGAGCTTGAGGCCTGGACCACGGACTTCGCCCTGCCCACTGCCGTGTGGCTGGCCGGCTTCTTCAACCCGCAGTCCTTCCTCACAGCCATCATGCAGTCCATGGCCCGGAAGAACGAGTGGCCACTGGACAAGATGTGCCTGTCCGTGGAGGTGACCAAGAAGAACCGGGAGGACATGACGGCCCCCCCGCGAGAGGGCGCCTACGTGTACGGGCTCTTCATGGAAGGTAGGGGCCCAGAGTGCGGAAGCTCCCGGAGCAGGTGGGCTCACGGTGCGGAGCCGACGCGGTTCTGAGGACGCTGGCACTGAGTGGGGCTAGAGGGCACCCAGACACGCCGCTCCAGGCACCTGTTTCAGGGTGCTGAGGGTCCAGGAGCCCCCTCCGCACTGCTGCAGCCCCGGGCACGCTGTCCAAGGGGCCAGGATGCAGCAACAGCCGCGCAGGGGCCCCACTCAGTGCCAACGACTCCACCCCACACCCCCGTCCTGCTCAGAGGTGACGTCACTCCTGACGTGGGGGGGTGTCAGGGCTTGGCCAGCAGAGGCTTGGGGCCCCCAGTCCCCACACCCCAAAGAGACACACAGCAGCCGTCCTCCATGTTTATTTTGGAAGCTCAGACAGAAGTGTGAATGTCATTAAATAGGTGCGTAGACAGGCGGCGGCTCTGCACACAAGACGCCTGTGAGGGAGCAGGGCCCGTCCGCTCCGCCACCTTCAGTGGAGTGACCCCTCCCTGCGCCAAAAGCAAGAAGCTGCCGAAGAGGCTCTGAGGGTGGACATGGTGGTGCCACCAGCTCTGCACACTGCAAGGCGGCCGTCAGCGGGGATGGGGTGGCCACCCCGGACGCCAGCCTACCCCGCAGGCGTGGGTCCTCCGGCCCAGCGCCTCATGGCAGCACTGTCCCCGCAGGAGCTCGCTGGGACACCCAGACTGGCGTCATCACGGAAGCGCGGCTGAAGGAGCTGACGCCGGCCATGCCTGTCATCTTCATCAAGGCCATCCCTGTGGACCGCATGGAGACCAAGAACATATATGAGTGTCCCGTGTACAAGACACGCATGCGCGGCCCCACCTATGTCTGGACCTTCAACCTGAAGACCAAGGAGAAGGCCGCAAAGTGGGTGCTGGCCGGCGTGGCCCTGCTCCTGCAGGTGTAGCTGCCCGGGGCCCCTGGAGCCCGGCGCGGCCCCACGTCCACAGCAGAGACTGCGTGCACGTAGCGCTGGCTTCCACAGGAGCGTCCCACCGGGATGGTACGGAGGGGGGTTGGGCGGGATTAAAACGGAAGCCACCGAGTTGTGCCCACCTGATGCACTTCAGCTGCCCTCGCTCACACCCGATGGCCGCCGGGACCAGAGCCCCAGGAAGCACCCCAAACCCCACCTTCCCAGAGGGCAGGCGCGGCGGGCTCCCCTCTGGCCAGACGCCCACCGGGAGGGGGCGGGCGCGTCGTCAGCAGGAGGGCCACCCCCTTCTCTCAGGACAAGGGCAGCGAGCTCTCCACACACTAGTCCACAGGCCACAGCGGAGCACCATTCCAGCAGGGCCTCCCCGCCCGCCCCTGCCCTGCACTAAACAGCAGGGGCGTGGGCTGCGGGGCTGGGCAGAAGGTGCCCTGCAGCACAGGGGCCCTGACGTCCACACCGGTGAGGCCTCTCTGCAGTGACCTGCTACCCGGGGACACGCACAGCACTGTGCCCCCCTCACCAGCCCTCCTCAGTCCTCACTCCGTGGGCTCCTGCCCCGAGGAGCGCCCTGGGTGTTTCTATCTGCCACCAGCGTCCCCTCAGCAGAATGAGAGCAGCAAGCCCAGGCATGCCCGACTCTTGGTGGCCGGACACTGGAAGCTGGCCCGGGCACGGGACGCAGGCAAGAGGGGACAAACTGGGAAAGGGGTTCAGGGAAGACAGCAAGCAGGCCCCAACGAGAGGGCCCACGCCGGCCCTGTCCTGATTTTAGGCTTCAAAGCAGAGTAGAGGCAGCCCCCCAGAAATATCGGATCCTACAGTTCTGTGAACTTTTTTCTGTGTGTTCTCACCCAAACCATGGGTGAAAAAGAGGTCCCGGAAGCCCTGGTCCTGAGGCTGGAGAGTCACGTGGATCCCGGACACGGAGGGGCTGACGGGAGGGCAAGTGACAGGCCGCTGTGCATCCCTCCTGGGGCCCAGAGGACGCGCTGTGGCTGGAAGGCAGGCAGGGCCCTGGAGCCTGGCTGCCCGGCTCCACCTCCGCTGGCCAGGAGGGGTCGCTGCAGCCCTTTATTAAAGTCCAGGTGGGAGGGGCGGGAGAGCCACCTCTCCAGTGGGACACAAAACAGCCAGTGGCCACTAGGCCACTCACTCTCAGTCCTCAGGAACCACAAGGTGGGAAGCTTCTGCCTTCCCACCAGTTCTGCCTTCAGAGCCTGAACTCGTCACTTACTCCACACCACACCTGGGGCCGCTGCCCCGGACCATTCCCCTCTGGGTTACCAGAATCGACCTCACACCTGACAGTGTGGGGGGCCAGGGAGCCTGCGTCCTGCCCCCGAGCCTCCTGGCTGACCAGAGGGGGCGGGCGGGCCTGTGGGGAAAGAAGCTGCCCCGGCTGTCCTGCAAGTGATCAGCTGAGACAAAGGGAGCGGCGTTTGCACAGGTCCCACAGAACCCGCCGGAATGCCAGACGTTTACTGAAAGCCTCTCTCCAAACAGAAACCCAGTGCCCCAGCACATTCCTCTGGCTTCTCTGGCCTAACTGTCCCACAGGACAATTTAACAACTAGTTTGAAGGCAAACACTGGTAACTGACGAGCTGTGGCCACCAGCCGCTCCAAACCGCTGAGCCCTGCAGGCCGCGGCCGCTCCGGATGAGCCCAGCCGCCCCCACGCACGCACCGTGGAGGGTGCACGGAGGGGCCCCTCCCGCCACCCTCAGGAAGGCTGCCCTGGGGCCCAGGTGCCAGCACCTGGAGACGGAGCAGGAGACTGGGCCATGAGGTTTTGACCCCATTCCTGAAAACACTGGGGGTGGGGCCCATGGCAGATTTGAAGACGCCCTGCCGCGGGGAGGCGACAGAAAGGTTTTAAGTAGATCCGATGAAAAGGGGGTTCACTCTTCAACAAATGAATTGCAAGGGGGGAAGCGTGGGACCCTGCGGACTGAAAGAGACTTAGGTGGCACATCACCATGTACAAGGTGTGGACCCTTGTCTGGACCTCACGTCCAACACAGTAGAAAATTAAAATGAAGTAAAAAATACTTCCAGGGCCGCTGGAACTGTGTGCGCCTTCTGGGTATGGGACAGTGTGAAGGAATCCTAACCACCATTTGAATCAGGTACGACCGTGGCAGATGTGTAGGGACTTGGGAACCCACACTGCAAACAAGAGTGCCCCATCTGAGAAGCACACAGGCCACACACCCCGGGACCCCACCTAGGACTCCCCCCTGTCCATCCCCCACAAGCAGACACGAGCGGTACGGCCCTGCACCCGCGTGGGCGGGGTTAGTAGAGCAGGACGGCCCCCCAGAGCCACTCCACACGTCACCATCAAGACAGGAGCTAGCTCACAGGGCCACTCCACGCACCACCATTGAGACAGGAGTGCGCTGCGGTTCCTGCGAGAGGCCTGGGCACCCCAGCTGGGGCAGAATGACCCGCTGTCCCCTCCTCGTGACCCTCCCTGGGAACCCTGCTGGCTGGCACTAGAGCTGGTACCTGTTGTCCTCAGAAGAAGTTCTTAATCAGCGGAGTCACCAGCTTCACCCACAGCTTCACCTGCCGACTCGGCTGCTCGAAGGTGGCGGCAGACACGGCCCCTGACCACAGGTAGAGCTGCTCCTGCTCCTGGGAAGAGGAACCGAGGGGTCAGGAGTCCCGTCCAGCATGGGTGGCGTGGTCGTGGGAGGCCTGCAAGCTGCCCTTTAGAACACTCCTTAGGGAAGCTCAGCAGCCTGGGATTCTAACTGTGAAGACCCAGACGTGCATGGAACAGGTAATTCAGAGCTGAAGAAATGCAGCTGATGGAAAACCTGAACGCGTGCCCTCACTGAACGAGGTACTGCGCAGTAACAATAACGTTTTAAACGAGACATAGTTTTTCTTCTCTCAAATTGGCAAAAACTTTTGCGGAGCCCTCACCGGTGCCAACCGAACCTGGAAGCAGGCCCGCCCTCCCTGCTGACAGGAGGGGATCGCATCATCTTTGCTGAGAGCACATCTGGCAACCGCTCTCAGAACCCTCCCCTTGCAAGAGTCCATCCCCGGAAAATAGGCATGCACTAAGATTTCTGTACACCCACATTTATCACAGCGACATTTATAACGGGGGAAAACTGGAAAACACCTAAATGTCCAACAGCCCACATTACATATAACACAGCCATATGACAAGCCAGCAGTCGCCGTGAGATAGTGCGTTCTAGAGGAACGTCCGTCAATAATGGGTGAGCACACAGCATAGCACGCAAAAGGCGCGGGATATGAAGTAACGTATACCACACAATCCTAATTTCATTAAAAATTAAAGACAAATTAGGCCTTTCCATGTGGAATAATGAAAAGGATTTCAGCAACTCTCTGGACAGAGGACTAGTGCCTCCTCCTAACTTTTCTTGGTTTTACAATGCATCACTTTCCTATTTGAAAACAAGAACAGGTATCTAAGCCTTGTGGTAGGCTGCTTGGAATCTCTGACGGAGAAGCTATCCCTTGAACCACTGCCCTCCACAGGCTGCAGCGCTTTCGCAGGGTCGAGCCCCTCAGGAGCTGACGCCCCCTTAGCCATGAAACGCCCGTTTCACACTCCCTGTTGGGTGAGGACCCAGCAGCAACGGTCATGAAGACACTCCAGCCACTGCAGGACCAGCAACCCCCGAGGAAATGACTGGCTGGGAGGGGGTGCCCTTCTCTGGGGGCAGGGACAGAGGGCACGTCCCCACCAGCTCCTAACCCAGTGAGAGGATGGGGACACCTGGCCCCCCAGGATCCTGGGAACTGGTCCACAGCTCTTCCCATCAGGGCGGGGGGACCCAGCGCGCAGCCTCCATTCTTCCTGTGCTCTCAGGGCCTGGGCCCAGGTGCGGGGGCTCCCGAGGGGGCTGTCCCACCCTGCGCTGGTCCCCTGGCATCTCAGCTGCTGAGGGGCCTGACAGAGCAGCTGGCTCCGGGCCGGGGGGCTGGTTTGCAGAAGTCTCCACAGACCCGGCTCTAGCTCCCTGTTTCCGAAAGAACATGCAGCCAAGATTTCAATTAAATTACCAGAAACACTTAAGTTTCCTCATGGACTCCACACAGGGATGGAGGAGGAAGTCAGCTGACCGAGGTCACAATGCTGTTCAGGGGAGTCTTTCTGGGGTCACAAGTGATGAGCCGTGTTCTCTGAACAAAACCAGGAAGCTTTCAGTTTTTATTGTGTGTACTGACGGGAGGAATTTCGGGTTCTGATAAAAAATGTCTCCCCTTCCCAGTCCCGTTGTGACCCGAACGGCGCCCTTCCCACCTCCCACGACGAGCTCCGGAGCGGCTTCTGGGAGCCGGCAGCCGGGCAACGGGGTCCCGGGACGTTCTGGGCCACGGGCAATCCCAGCACACAGGCACCCGGGTGGGATCATCCAGAACCGCGTTTCTGCACTTCAAAGGCACAGAAATCCACGTGCCACCCAAGAACGCAAGAGCTGCAGCATGAACCGCCACCTCCCACAGTCAGAAGCCCCTGGGACTCAGGTTTGGGAAGAATAAGAAAATTTCCCAAATATGTCATTTGGGAAATCAGCTCTGACCACAACCAGCCGAGTTCTTCTCAAAAACCAGGATGTGGGTTCAGGCTCCTCGCTCAGGAAGTGGGGGACAGAGGCCATACCAGGACCCTTGGGCACAGGACTGGGGGACTTGCACCCACAGACCAGCACAGGTCCACGGAGACCCTGTCCTGGCCTGAGACCAAGTTCACACTAATGCCCCCCCACTGACCAGGGGCAGGACCTCAGGGACCCGGCGCCTGTGGGAGCCCGGCTCCCGGCAACTGGGGCCCAAGAGAGCTCAGCACCCAAAGGTGCAGCTCTGTGCCCCTCACCCCCTGGGCTCTGCTGGGACCTCGGTGTGGGGGCTTCCTCCTCGGCCATTTGCTGGAAGCCTCTGAGCCAGAAAGAAACCTGCTGAGCAGATCAGATTCCAAGGGCCCCCCGGAGCGGGGCCACGGCCACTTCCTCTCGCCCCGGTCGTGAGCCCTTCCCGGCAGCAGGGCCCCACTCCATCAGACGAGGTTCCCAGATCGCAGGAGGCAGATCCCCGGGAACAAGGCCGCGGCCATTTCCTCCTCCATCAACAAAGGCTGCAACAGTTTCGCAACAGTCATTCCCAAACACTGGAGAATGAGGCTGCACAGTCACCAGCCGAAGCCTCGGAGGCTGGGCCTGCAGCCGTGTTATCTGTATCCCCACCACTCGGGAGGGGAGCTGGCATCGTCCATGGAAAGGCCTCAAATGCATGAGCCCAAGGCAGGGTCCCGGGTCACACAGACGGGGACTGTGCTCGCGTTCTCGGAAGCCTGTCAGCACCGACCTTTACCAGTAACCCAACACAAGGCATTCCCATAAACGCACCGCCGAGTTCCCACTATGTTATTCTCTCCCTCAAACAGAAAACAAGTCTGACGAGCGTGCGGGGGGCGGGACCACAGCCGCCCGTCTCCCTCGTGCCTCTTGGGCCCTGATAGGGGGTCGCCAGCCACCAGCAGCATGTGCTCTGGGCCCCCGACCGGGACACTGCAGCCAGAGCTCAGGAGAGAGGGCTGCTCTCCCGACTTCACAAAAGCCGAGAGCACAGAGCCAACCGGGCACGCTGGGAAGCCTCTCCCAAGGGAGGCAGGAGGGCCCTCGGGGGGCCGCCCGCACCAACAGGCCCAGCCAGCGGGGACGCTGCGCTCCCACTCAGGAAGGACGCCTGTCTTCCCGTTACCACCACGAGTGTGAGAGAAGCAGCACGGAGCCCAGGACCCCCGCACCAAGGAAAGCGGACCCTGCCGCACCCAAGCTGCAGATGTGGGAGCAGCCAGAGGCGGCCACACAGCCCCCCGGGCCCCGCAACCACGCCACGGGGAGCCCCTGCTCCTAGCCTGGCAGACCTGCAGGCTCGCTCCACCATCCTCTGGCATCTTCAGTCGCAAACCCACCCCAGGCAAACGTCCCTGCCATAAAGGAAACGGGGGCTGGGACTCAAGGCCACAAACACCGACGAGTGCCCCCCAAAGCCCCTGGGACCACTCCGGTCCCCACGAGCCCCCTGCAACTGGCACGTGGGCTGCTCTGTGAGGCTGGCCCCCTTGTCCTGGCTTGTCTGTCACCATGGTGGCCTTCTGCTGGGTGCCCCCACCCCAACACCGTGGGTCCGCATTCCGGGGGAGGGCTGGGACCCGTGAGAAAACACTGCTCTTGTCCTACGGGCGAGCGAGCGGGTGGCCACACTGGCTGGAAGGGTGCTCAGGGCTGGGGGCGTTGGTACGTGCCCCCCCCCAACACCAGGCTCTTTCCAGCTCTTAGCCCTGCGCTGTGGGACACGGCTATCAGGGAACCGGTGACACAGGCGGACGAGCGCCCAGTCACTCCCCGCTCGCACGACCCACCTGGTGAAGCTGCTGCTGCAGGGCCTGGTTCTCCGTCACAATGGCGATCTGGGCCTCCAGGTCCCGGTGGACTGACCTGTACCCAAAATTAGGAGAGCCAATCAGCGTGAGGCAGGGCAGGCCGCTCCCTGCCAGGTACAGCCACAGGCCTGCAGGGAAAGCAAACGTGCAGACAGGAGGTGAGCACAGTGCCGGCCTGAGCCCCTCCACAGCCCGCTCAGCCGAAGGGAACCGGGGCGCAGGGGCTGCTGGCCAGGGCCCCTCCACGGCCCACTCAGCCGAAGGGAACCGGGGCGCTGGGGCTACCGGCCGGGGCCCCTCCACGGCCCACTCAGCCTAAGGGAACCGGGGCGCTGGGGCTGCTGGCCGGGGCTCCTCCACGGCCCACTCAGCCTAAGGGACGCTGGAGCTGCCGGCCCGAGCCCCTCCACGGCCCGCTCAGCCTAAGGGAACCGGGGCGCTGGGGCTGCCAGCCGGGGCCCCTCCACGGCCCGCTCAGCCTAAGGGAACCGGGGCACTGGGGCTGCCGGCCGGGGCCCCTCCACGGCCCGCTCAGCCTAAGGGAACCGGGGCACTGGGGCTGCCGGCCCGAGCCCCTCCACGGCCCGCTCAGCCTAAGGGAACCGGGGCGCTGGGGCTGCCAGCCGGGGCCCCTCCACGGCCCGCTCAGCCTAAGGGAACCGGGGCGCTGGGGCTGCCGTGGCTGCCAGCCCGGGGCGCAGGTTGACTGGCTGTGCTTGCCACCCGGCCCAAGCTGCCAGGGGGTCTGGGGCGGCTGGCGCCCTGGACGGCTCACAGGACAGCTCTCCTTTCCGCCACACTGTACCCTGCGCTGCTGCTCCCAAGCGTGGTGAGAAATGGGTTCTGGTTTTCTCTTAATTGCTTTTATTTCTTTTGAGAAGTGGGTTTGTACAGGGCACCTGGTGACGCCCATGCCCACCCTGCTCTCTGAACTGCCTCCACGTGACCATGAACTCAGCCCCCTCTGGCCACAGTAGTGAGGACAGGAGGCCACAGCCGTGCTGCCAGGCGGGCTAGGAACAGCAGGTGTGGGTGGCACCTGGGGTGACAAAGACTCTCGGTAAGAACAGGTCCCCCTTCCTCTGTCTACCTGCGGGGTGGGGAACCCGCGGCTCCCTCTCAGGCTGCTAACACAACACAGGACCGGAAGCCCACAGGGCACCGGGCCACGTCCCTGATGGGGGCTCAGGGGAGTGCAGTCCCGTCAGGCAACGTCCACTAGAGGCCAGGCCGCTCTGCCCCACTCACCCAGCCCCGTCTCCTCCCTGGTGCTGTGGCCACACCAGCACCTAGAGCACTTCACCCCAAAAACCCGAAAACCCAGCCCAACGCCCGTATGACCCAGTCGGTCCCCAGCTCCCCTGCAGGGTGCGTGCCCCCTCCTCACACACTCCCTGCACGGTCTCTTCTCTGCCAACATGACCATGACCCTCTCAAAGGGCCGCAGGGCCATAACAGGCACGTCAACAACATGTCACACACACCAAGCTCCAAGAACAGAAAGCCATTTCCTAATTCTCTCAGCAAGAGCGTTTCCAAGAGCGTCTTGTGTCAGCAGTGACGACACTGCTGCCTGTCCCTGTACTGTGCCTGACCCTCCCACCCACACGCGCACACATATGCACACACACATATGCACACATGCATGTGCGCGCACACATATGCACACATGCATGCGCAGGTCGCATCAAAGCCACTCCCTTGCCCGCGTGCACCGTGCTATCAACTGCCATGCAGGTGACCGGCACAGGCCCGGTCCTGCGTGGAGACCACAGGGCGGGGGGCTGGCCCTGGCCCTCGGCTCCAGGTGCTCTCGGGGGGCCAAGCAGAACGGCCGTGGGGTCTTGTGCACGGGCATGGGCTGAGGCCCCCGCCTCCCACAGGGCCTGGAGCCGGGAGAGACATGGTGACAGGCCGATGGCCTCCTGCCCTCCTGTCCCACCTCTCCAGATGCCAAGATCAGCCCTGTCCAGCCAGAGAGAGGACAGGGGAGGCTGGGGAGGGGGCCTAGCACCCACACGGCTCACACGGGTTACGGTGGATGGGAAGCGTGTCACCCTGGCTGTGTCCATCTAACAACCCCAGAGCACAGGGTCTGGTGGGGACGGATGGCTGAAGGGCCTGGTCCTACAGGCACTTCCCATCTGTAAGATCAGCCTCAACGCACACGGCTCCCTCACAAGGCAACCAGGGTCAGCCAGCCTGCCTCCTGCCCACCCAACATGAACCGCTGCCTCTCAGCCTGTTCTCACGACGGGCCCCCGAAGGAGCTTTTTCAAGCCCCTTTTCCTAACTGCCACCATCTGAGTGAAATGTTGTTATCACAGACACACCGTGTACCTGTCATGGCCACGTGTGCACAGCTTTACGAACAGTAAGACCACGAACTTGTCAGCTCCCTCCCCAAGAGCCTGGGCTGCAGATACACACCTGCTTCCCATCTCCCACCTCCACCTCCTCCCTCAGACCAGGTTGGACCTCAGGTGAGCACGTGGCATTAAAGGGCCAGTGCGCATTTTAACCCTACTGATCACTTCTGGGAGGCCTGCGGTCACCCCTCCGACTCCCCCTGGGGTCTGACTTGCTCTGCAACCCTTCTCCACCAAGAAGAAAACAAAGACCGCAACTTGTACGACAGGAGGCTCGCAGGGCCCAGGCCCCACGCACTCCCAGTGCAGGTGCCAGGCAACGTCCTTCCAGACTGAACCTCGCCATCAAGGGTGTTCAGCCCTTGCTCTGCGCCCCGTGCCCTGAGGACAGCTGGGAAATGGTCGGACCCGGATGTTGGTGACTGCAGCTGGGCCCAGGGACAACACTTCCCAGAAACCTGATAAAAAGCCCCTGCTCCTCACCCCGGGCCTGACCTTTGGCCCCACATCTGCGCTGTTCCAGCTCCTGGCTAGGGAGAGGCTTGCGGGGAGCTGAGTGTGGGCAGCACTGTGTGCTGGGTGCCCTGGAGGGTAAGTTTTAGCACAAGGGAAGACCGGGCTGGAGCCCCAGACTGCTGCCGCTTCCCGGCTCTGGGCCTCCTCCCTAGGAGGCCAGCTCTGCTCTGCTCACACCTGCAGTCCCTTCTCCACACAGCGCAGCGTTGTTCTGAAGGGTCAACCAGATGCCCAGAGGCTCCGCAGCAGCCGCTCCCTGTGCTCAGCCCCTTCCACTGGGCCCTGGCCACCTTCCGACTTCACTGCCCCTGTGTCGGCCCTGCTCACTCCACAGCCCGCAAAGCAGCCCTGTGCTGCTCAATCTCAGCATGGTCTCCGCGCCTCACAAACGTCAGCTCCCCTAAGAGGCTCTCCCTGGCCCAGCATCTGACAGCCCCGTGAGCTGGGATCCCTTCTCCAGCTCTGGCCTCCTTCATAACCCTCCCATTACAGGGGAGCAGAGTCCTCTGCCGATGACCTGCCCCCACTAACCCACGAGGCCTAGGAGGACAGGGAGTCCGTCTGTCCTGTTCCCAGTGACTGGTCCCCAGTGCCTGCAGCGCTGCCTGGCACATGGCAGGCACACTTGATAAATATTGGTTTAAATAAAATAAACGAGAACAGCAAAGCCTCTTCCAACAACTGATGACTAAGTTAAGCACAAAGAACGCCCTGAGGTTCTACAGCAGGAGCTCGTGCCTTGAACATCCCGAGTTAAAGGATGGAGCCAAGATAACTCACGTGCACACACCCCTCCCCCACCTCCCCCACAGTATCCTGCACTAAGCCTCAGAGGGTCCTCAGACCCCTGTGAACACACGAGGGGACAGAAGACGTCAGGGCACTCTCCTTGGAGGGACAAGCAGCCCCCGGTCCCGATGCCGAGCCAGCACGAGGCACTCCAGGCGGCCGGGAAGCGGTGCAGCTTCCGTCCCGCGTGGCACAGGGCCCGGCCCCCAGCACACTCGCGCCAGTTCCCAGGGAAATCTGCCTCCCTATGCCGGACACAGGGCGGGGCCGCCCAGCTCTCACTGCACGCTCACTTGGGGCACTGTGCCAAGCCTCCTGTCGGGAAGGCAGTAAAAATAGTGAGTTCTCACAATCATTAACAGATGCCTCTGTCACCAGGAGCCAGAAACCTCTTCATCTGCGGCCCCACCCCACCCGAGCCACATACACTGTGCAGCCAACGCTACAATACTGCATCCAGATGAATCAGAGTCAACGTCCTTCCCTGACATACATGCCAGCAGGCAGAGACCATGTCCCCCAGCATGGACGTGGCCCCATCTGAAGGGGCTGCTGGGGGAGCTGTCTGCTCCACGGAGGGGGGGCCGGGAGGTGGCTGTCAGGTGGGGGACGGGAGGTGGCTGTCAGGTGGGGAGCCGGGAGTTGGCTCTCAGGTGGGGGGCCGGGAGGTGGTACTCGCTAGTACACTTCTGCAAGAAGCATCCAGCTTTCCCAGCCTCGCCAAGCTTCCACTCACGAGCCTTCTGAAAGAGGTCAGTTTATTGGCATGTGAGAGACACAGCACTTAGTACTACTGACAAAGCCATTTCACACCTGCCACCTGGACCCCACTCTTGATCAGAACAAGGTTAAAAGGGGTACCTGGAAACAATCGGGACACCCTTAGTAGGTGGATGCACAAACAGATATGGCACATCCAAATGAGGGAACCGTATTCAGCGCTATGAAGAAATGCGCTATCACACCATGAAAGACGTGGCGGACCCTCACACGCACATGACTAAGTGAAAGAAGCCACCTGAAAGGCCACACACGGCATGGTCCCGACTATCTGACATCCTGGAGAAAGCAGAACTACAGAGACGTAAAAGGCCAGTGACAGCTAAGGGGCTGGGGAGTTTGGGGATGACCCGGCAGAGTACAGAGCATCTCTGGGGCAGTGAGACAACTCTGGGTGACTCAATAACGGGGGATCCCCGTCATTTCATATTTGTCCAAACCCCCAGAAAGCACACCAGCAAGGCGAACCCTCGTGTAACTGCAGACTCCAGGCAGTAATGACCATGCAGGCCATCCGCTGTAGCAAAGGCACCATGGGTCATGGGGGAGGCTGTGCAGGTGGGGGGCACAGGTGTAGGGGACATCTCTGTACTTCCCTTGCAATTTTGCTGTGAACCTAAAACTACACTAAAATTTTGTCTTTAAACAAATAAACAAACAAAAAGGTAAAAAGTTTGTTATAAGAAATTTATCACGAGCTACTGTATGTAACATGCAATGCCTGACACCTCATCCCTGCACAGTGAGTGAAAGCAGACAGAAAAAGTGAAATAAAACCCCCAGGGTCCATACCCAAAACCCTGTCCCCATCACGCCAACTGGGTAAGGAGGGGCGAGGGCAGCAGGAAACTGACAAACCATGAGCCAGAAGATCCTGCCCGCTGTCTGATGTCTCATGGGCCCCCACCTACAAAGGCCCCTCCAGAGGCCAAATGCAGGGAAGAGCTCTGGCTTCGCTGATCCATGTGCAGAAGAGCAGCAAAACTACAGGTAACAAGGGGGACCCACGACCTTCCACGGCCTGTCACCACGGAGGTCATGTCAGCCTTCTCTCCTGAGTGCCACCACCCCGTTTCACACAGAACTCGAACCAGGTCCCTCCACTTCCACCAAAAGTAAAGCCGGCCTGAGAGCCGGGTCTGGGAGCCGCCCCACTGCATCAGTGACACAGGGTCTCCTCAGTATCCTGAATAAGCGTCCCTTACTAGATTCCAAATGAAAACCCATCGGATAAGCAAGCCGGCAAAAGCTATCTCTGGTAAACAGTGGACAGTTCCTCTGGTCCTGGAAGCAGCTTACTTCACTACAATGTGACACAGTCAAGCCTGCCAGGAGGCCGGCCGTGCTCAGACTGCCGACCAGAGCAGATGCTGCTGCAGCAGACTTACCGGTACCAGCCCCAGCTTCCCCGACAGTACCTGTGAGACAGAAAACACGACAGAACATGCTGCCACTGGACAGAACTGCCAGCCACTGGCACCTGCTGCCCAGTGTGGGCCCTGCCCGCGAGAAGGCTGCCACTTCTCCACAACCAGCTCTCCTGCACCACCACGCTCCCCAGGCCACCCACAGGCCCCACGCACCGTAGTGCTCAGAGCCTCCCGGGGCCTGACAAACAGGAGCTGTCAGAGGCACAAGGATCCAGAAGCACAAGCACACTGCCAGGGTCCAAACACAGACACACTGCTTGTGCCCACGCGGACCCTGCAGAGGACAGTCCGTGAGCAGGGGCCCGCCGCTCACACCACTGAAATCCACGGCCCCGCAGGGCTGCCTGTTCATCCCTGTAGGCTGTCTCTCTCTCCTAGGTTGCTTTGGGAGAAGTGACCATCAAAAGATGGGGCTGACTTAAGACCCCCGCTGTCACTTCAGCACTAAGTGACCTCTGACATCTGGCTCCTGGCTTTAGGGTGAGCCCCCTTTCTGCTCACAAGAAACGTAAACTAAGCGAGTTTAATACCTCAGCAAACGTTTAAGATAAAAACACTTTGCCAAGAGCTGAGAAATACGAGCTCATCAAAGTCAGATTGGAAAGCATGAGAATTTTTTTTCCTGAAAGCAAGCACTGGCTTATAATAACCATTCTTAGGAGCCTTTACTATTTGGGTTCAAAATTCAGTGTGCTCTTTCTATTCTTATTTAAGCATTTGAGTCATGGCCTTACACAGCAACTATTCATTGAGAGAGGAAACTGGTTTGTAATAAATAATACAAAGAATAAACACCCCATTCCTACCAAAAAATTATTTTTAACAAAACAAAACAGGGCAAAACCGTAACTGGGGTGTAGGTAGAGAACACCTGTCTCTGACTGCGTCATGCCTATCTCCCTGAGCGTTTGCACAGCTGAGATATTAGGTTAGTCCATGGGATCCCTGGCCTTCCCAGCAGCACAGCACCCCTAACAGGGCGGCAGGGCCCCACCCGCAGCAGGGCGGGCGGGCAGGCGGGAGCGCCAGCAGGCCAGTCCGGGAAAAGGCGAGACACTGGAAAAGCCGGTTGGGTGTTTCTGTTTCAACGGTAACTGGGGAGTCACCTCACCACACGTTTATCAGCAGCACAACTTCAGGGAAATGACCCACAACAGTCAGAACTGAGGGGCCGGCCTGAGCGGGGGACCCAAGCGACAAGGGATCCCTGACTGCTCCCGACAGGGCAGATGAGGAGCGCGCGATGTCTCCATGTGCCTTGCGGGCCCCAGGCACCCGCACAGGCGTCGTCTCCAAGCTCACAAGCTGTGGGGGAGGAGAGCACCCTGACATGAGAACTGGAGACACCGAACTCAGGAACCAGGTTTCTGATCCACTGGAATCTGTGCACACCCTCTGGACACAGGCAAGGAGGGGAGGTGACCTGGGGGACAGCTGGGGACCGCAAAGGCCTCTCGGTGGTCCAGCTCTGTGTCCCACACCCGGCCCCCGGCACTGCTGCTATCCCCAGAAGCATTTTACAAAGCCAGTCCTAACATACTTTCTACACTCCTCCACGGGCCGGCCCGTCTGCCCTGGGACAACTGACCTCCAGCCTGGCTCAGCCGGTGACACGTGCTGGGACCGGTGCAAAGGAATGCCACCTGCCTGAGCAGGCCTGTGGGACCCAAAGTAGGATGCGGGCCACCGGGAGGCCAGGAGCCTCGGCACCGTGAGCTCTGGCCGTTCTGAAGGCCTCACAGTGTGCTGGGGTGTTAGTAACCCCATGTCGGGCTCCATCCCCGCAGCACTGGTCTCAGGTCTAGGGTGGTCTGGGCTTCCGTACTGCTTACAACACAGCCCCACAGGGAAACCACCGGGTTCAGAAAAACAAGGACTCCAAGAGGACCTCCAGGCCAACAGCACAGTACGTGGCTGCGCCAGGCTGCAGCCGGGATGCCCTCCTCTCTTGCTCGGCTCTTCCGGAAGCCTCCAGGATGAGTACAGGCGCAAAGCAGGCCTGAGAGCCACCGAAGAGGAGCCAGAGGAGCCATGTGTCTAACTCGGGGCGCAGGGGCCCTCTGCACCTCGCTCTCCTGCTGGACTCAGGACTAAGCAGCGTGGTTGTGAGCTTGACCCAACGTCACAGCCTGGAGGCAGGTGACTTCACAGACGGCATCTTGAAGCAGGGCAGATAATGCTGCCGCTGAGCAGATGCCCACCCATCCACGCACGTCACAGATCAGGCACCTGGGAGCACGGCACCCGCGGCTGCTCCGGCTGCCCGAGGGTCAGGACAAACAGGCCGCTCTCACCGAGCGGTGCTGGGACAGCACTGCGCCTGTGAGCATTTCCTCAGCTACAGACCGATGCGGTGGTGACGAGAAGGCTGGGACTGGGCTGTTCGGTGCAGGTAGGTGACCCCTAAGAACGCTCCATCCTGAGAAACGTACAGCCAACATGGGAGAGCGCCTACGACCAGGAAAGACGGACGGCACGCCTGCCACCTACTCGCAGTGACTACGGCACGTTTTCTCAAACAGCCACCCTAATGACACGGTAAGTTTTTGCACCAAAGGGAGAGGGCGTGCACAACTGACGCACTGCAGTAAGTGTGATGTGCCCGCAGGGCAACTGTGACGACCGAGCAGGAGGGGAAGGGCGGGCAGGCGCCAGGCACCAGGGGCTGGCAGGGACCGAGGGCCGTGGGGTGCTTCCCCGCTCCTGCCCCCTGCTGTCCCCTGCTGGGGGCAGCCGCCTACCTTTGGCGTGGAACGTCCAGCCCCTACGCCAGTACTCCTGCAGCTGGACGCGCTGCTGCTGCCCCAGGCTGCACACCTCGCTGTAGAACTGCCGCTCGATGTGCACATAGGCGGCCGGGATGGCGCCCGCCACCCCCTTGGCCCCGAAGAAGCCGTTCACCTCCGGGGAGGCCAGCAGGATCTGGTACTCGGCCCGCGTGCCAAGGACCAGCTCCATGTAGGCCTGGGTCAGGTTGAAGTAGCCAGTGGTGAGATAAACCCGGGCGCCTCGCTCGGCCTCCGTCAGCAGGGTCTCGGTGACGATCTCGTCGATCTGGATCTCGAAGGGCTTCATCTGGATCAGGGGGTAAATCCAGGTGTCCGGGGCCGGCCTCCGGTCACCGGCAGCGGCCGCGTCTTCCTGGGTCAGGAGGGAGTCGCTGTGGAAGGCCTGGGCATGCAGCATCTGCTGGCGGGTCCTGGCCGAGTTGATCACATCCATGACCCTCTCGTTGGCGGCTTTGCAATACGCAGCCCGGTCACCTGGAGGCAGACAGGGAAAGAGGGTAGACAAAGAGCAATGGAGGCTCCGGACCCCTGCCCAGCACAGAGCACAGCACGCGACAGGCCAGCAGAGGTCAGTGGATCACGTACTCAACACGTTGCAGGTGAGGCCGCTCCACGGACACAAATACCTAAGGGAGGGCCTCCCCACGAGGGGCCCACACTCCACCCATTCCGCTTACAAAGACTTCAGAACAGGCCAGACCAATAGAGGGGGCAGAAATCAGGCCCAGGGAACTGGGGAGGACACCCCACGGGTCTTCTGGACACCGGCCGCTGTGAGCACATACATAAGCCACACACCTGACTGCGTGTGGTATGTGACCCTTCAGCAAGGACACCTGGAAGTATAGCCACACAGGAGAGCCACATACAGACTGCAGGTCCGGGCTCGGGCTCTGCTGGTGAGCAGGAAGCTTCACAGTTGGGGACATCGCAGGTGAGGCCTCCGAGGGCCAAGGGTGACCAGGCAGGGCCCCTCGTGTTTCCAAGACACTGGTGACAACAGCTACCCAGCCATACCAACTATGAGTATTAGATGAGAAAGGGCTGAAAGCTCAAGAGCTAAGCACCCAACAAGAAATGGGAAAACAGCAAGAAAAGACCAAACTACACTAGAAGAAAGCAAATGACAGACAGAAAGTAATGAAGAATGGAAACAGTAAGGAGTCAGAGAATAACAACGCTGACAAGAGTTGATTCTCTGAAAAGATGGAGAGAACAGCCAGCCATTAGCAAGACCAACCAAGAAGGGGGTGGGGGGGCAGGAAGGATGGCCTCCGGGGTGTGCCCACTCGCTCCCACGGCCTGAGCTGGGCACGGGCACACACTGAGTGCCTCTCAGGACCAGTTACAGGACAGAGAGGACTGGCCTGTGCATGGACAGCACCCGCCCCCACGGGGGACAGGGCAGACCACATTCAGGCTCAGGCTGGGGTCCCCTGCACCTGTTGGCTCACGCTGTGGAGCCGCCCCTGAGCCATCACCCCTCATCCCCGAGAGGCTGACTCTCGCTTGCTCCTGAACACAGGGACCCTCCTCTGGGCTCAGAGTCAGTATTCTAGGCTTTGCGAGTCAAAGGGCAAAACCGAGGAGAATATGTCAGTACTAGTTTATGTAATGAGAGAAAACAGATTTCTGTACAACTTTTAAAGAGAAATTTCAAAAAATAATGGTAATAACTGAGCAGCCGAGCTGGCAGCAGGCAAAACAGGCACAGGGCCTGGCTCTGTGGCCCATGGTCTCCAAGGGTCCCCATGGGTCCCTGACACCCAGGCTGGGGCTTCCACCAGGTGTCCCCTAGATGCTTCCACTCTAGGCTGGGACTCAGGGGCCCCTCTCCTATGTGGTCTGGGTCTAACCCCTTCCCCACACTGCTAACACTGTTGCAAACTCCGCAGCTGACATCTCAGAGGCCACCAGGAAGTCACAACCCCAGGAACCCCAGGAACCACAGGAATGCAAATGCCCCGGGAAGCAGCGCCAGGATTAGCCCGATTCCAGTGAACAGACCTGATGGATCCTCATCTCCCTTCCAGGCAGAAGGCCACAGACCTCAGAGGAGCCCGAGAGCCACCCTGCCGGGACAGAGTCGGGCGGAGGAGGGCCATCCGCGAGCAGGCCGCCTCCTGTAAGGGCGGCCAGACTCCTGGCTCTCCCCGCGGGCACACTGCCGCCCCTTGCCGGCACACGGGCCTGAAGCCCGTGCCCCCACCTTCCCGGGCTAGCGCCCCCATTGCTGGCGTGACTGATGGCCAGTGAGTCACCTCCGTCTGGCTCCAACAACAAAAGCCAAAGGAGGCCCTGCCACCCACGGCCCCACGGCCCCCACGCCCCCAGCAAGGCCGCCCTGCCCACACACTCGGGAGGCCAGCGCGGTGCAGGGCCCTACCTTTGTAAGGATGCACCATCCCCTCCACCACATGCACGGTGTCGTCCCCCTGCAACTGCAGGGACACGTCCCCCACTGCGTCCACCAGCTCCGTGAAGAAGTCCGCGACCTCGGGGCAGTCCTGCAGGAACACGTAGCGGTCCTGGCGGTTGGTGAAGTAGGAGTCGCTCAGATTGGCGCTGCAGCGGGGAGAAGTAGGTGAGGGCTCGGACACAGCTCTGTCCCTTCTGGCAACCGCCAGCTTATTCTCTTATCTGTGGGGCTGTTTCTGCTTTGTTTGTTTGTTTGTTTTCTTAGATTCCATCATAAGTGAGATTTGTCTGACTTATTTCACTCAGCATACTACCCTCTCGGGTCACCCATGTTGTCACAAATGGCACGATTTCATCCTTCTTATGGCCAAGTAACAGTCCAGTGTGCACATCCATCTGTCTATCGACGGGCACCTAGGCGGCTGCGTTTCTGGCAACCATGGCTGTCCTTTCGTAACGTTTGTGCGCGGCCAGCCTCCACGCAGACATGCCACCAGGGGGCGTGAGAGGGAGGCAAGCAGGCCGAAACGGACAAGCAGGTCCTCAAAGGCTCAAGGAGGTGGACTTCCCCTTCTGTGTCCCACCAGCGTCCACCCCGGGGAGCACTGCAGGGAGGGGACGCAGCTCACCCACTCAAGATGACGTTGTTGTCGAAGAGGTACGCCTTCATGTGCTGCAGGCCGATGGTCTCGTTGAAGCGCTCCGGGATCAGGAGCCGCAGGAGCCCACGGAGGTGCGGGGTGTGGAAGAGGGAGACGCGGACCTGGCCCGGGAACCTCTGGAGCAGTGGGAGCAGCATGGTGCGCGAGTTCTTCCGACCTGAACGCAGGGCGAGAGGGAGAAGGGGCAGGCGATTCGCACCGGTAACCACATTCCGGGAGCCAGACAGGGCGGGGCCCCCACCACGGGCCCAGTTACCTGTGCCACCCACCCAAACCCTCACCAGAGGAGCCCCCGCCTGACCACCAGGGAGCAGGTGCTTCCTGTGCACAAGATGTCACCGTCAGACAGACCTGGCCACCAGAAGCCACCATGGGCAGCCGGAGACTGAAACCAACCCAAAGGAAGCCGAGCCAGGAGACAGGTCCTGGTGACACGTCCACACCCCAAATCACCCCAAACGACTGCCTGAAGCAGCTCAGTCCTGGGGGTCAAAAACTCTCTTTTGGCCCATGCTGTTTCTGCTGGGCCTACAGTCACATGCGACAGAAGGAACCCTGACGTGGGTAACGGCCTGCCCTGGGCCTGAGGACAGGCGGCTCTGAACCAGGAAGAGCCCGGGGGCCCCCGGGCCATGCAGCAGACCTACCCCGGGAGCCCCGTGTGAAGTCCAGGAGGATGGACACCTTGAGGTCTGCAGGGAGCTTTGCTTGGAGTGACTTCTCCAGCGTGCTTTCCAGGCAATCCACCTGCCCAGAGAGAAGCCCAAAAGAGCAGCAGGGCGAGATCTCAAAAGACGGCTACACGCTAAAAACTGCATCCACCTGCCAGCTAACACCCCCACCCCATTACTGCTCAGAAGCCAATGCCAGAAACTTCCTCATCTGAGACGGCCCTGGTAATGGCAATCAGAAGCCGCCGCCTGATGCCCCTCTCCAGCCTCAGCCTGGCAGGAGCGGGGTCTGTGGGTCAGGCGTGCACGAGCCATTTGGACCCTGCCACGCCGGGAGACGCTAAGATGCCATCACCACACACAGAGGACAACCAGTGCCCGACCCGTGGGGAGCAACTGGTAAATATTTGTTGAGTGAATGAATCCAAGACACAACATGCCCACTGGCCATTCGCCATGCGTCTGCTCCAGGACAATGGAAAACCAGACTTAGCTCACAGGCCACGTAGGAACAGGCTGTAAGCTGCACCTGGCAAGCCCTGGGCTGGTGCCCGCGGGCAGGGTGAGCAGGACACTGGCCAGCAAGGCCAGAAGGCCCAGCATTAAGGCTCCCCACAGCCCCCTCACCAGTCCTCCTGACACACCCCAGAACCTGGGCCAACAAGAACAAGAGCGGGCCAAGGAAGGGCCGCACCCCAATCCTCGGCGCCATGAGATGCTGAGGCGGCTCACTGCTGCCACCAGCACTGCCTCCCTGCAAGCCTTACCAGCTCCTGTTCCAAAGGGCCCGTCCCCAGGTACAGGGACGCCATCACGACCCGCCTCTTGGCTGCTTTGATCTGTCCCTGAAAGAGAAGAGACCACTCAAAATTCACAATCACCATTTTCACAGTTCACTGAGAAAATACAGTCCTTTGACCTTGGAGGCAAATAACCTGGCCCGGCTGAGCTATCTTGTCATCAGCAATGAGTGGTTAAAGCAAGTCAGAAGGTGTACGGTAACCAACCAAATCAGGAAGCACCACCCAGATTTGAAATAGTGCGCCTGACTGTAAAGGATGCTCAGATGCAGTGGAGCGGCCGAGGAAGGGAGCCGACCCGTGGACGCAGCCCTCAGAGGTCCACACTAGTGCTCACAGATAAAGCCAAATCACTGAGCAGAACACAAGCCACACCCCCACACCTGTGTGTGTGTGCAGGTGCACGTGTGTGCGTCCATGTGCACACACCAGAAAGAACACCACCAAGCTGCCAAGAGGTCCGAGGGGAGCAGGGCACAGGTGCAACGGGTGCAAACTTGCCCTCTACTCCACCCCCGCCTGTGCAGCTGGGGTTTTATGATGTGTGTGTATATTACTCTTGAAATGCAGACAGACAGGTATGCAGATACGTAAAAAGAACACACAGCACTCAATGACGACACACTGTCACTCCTCACCACCACTGTCCTCTCCCTAGGCCTGCTCCAGACACAGGACAACTGACCCCATCTCCAAAGCTCAAAACGGCCCTGCCCCAGAGGAGACAAAGGAGAAAAAACAGCATGACCCAAGGTCAAGCTCTGGACGGACACCCAGGGAGCAAGGCCTGGGAGAGGCGGTGGCAGAAAGGGTGTCGCACCCACAGCCTGCGCTGTCAACGTAAGGGGAGGCCTCCTGACCAGAGATCGCTGGAAAGGCTTACATACAAGACAAGAGAATCGCCCACGTTTCCTTTGTTATTTATTCAGATGGATGCTTGTGGGCAAAGTGGGCGTGAAGAAAGAGAAGGAGGAAAACAAATAGGGTACAGGCAACTCCTTGCAGCAGCCAGACCAGCTGACTGTGTACTGTGGACACAGGTCCCGCAGTGATGGCAGCCTGGGATGGGCAGGCCCAGCACGGCACTCCCTCCCTGGGGAACACAGGCCGCTCTGTGTGTGCTGGGAAGAAACACATCCCACTCGGGCAGTCTGTGCCAGGAGAAACTGCCCTTCTGCCCACAATGCAGGTCAGAGGCAGGAAAACGCGGCCTGCTGGGCCCTGAGGAGCCTGCCCAGCCTCCGCAGCCACACCCACCCCAGGCAGGTTCTCGGGGTGGCCCGGCCTCCCAGCCAGGGGATCACCACATGGACACCCGCTGTTGATTAGGACACTGAAACAGAACCTCCCTTGAAAAACCTGTTTCTTCAAACCAAGCAGAGAACCAAGGAGGGGCAGAGAGCATCAGTTCTACACAAACAAGGACACAGGGGACAAACGGGACAGGTCAGGAGTGGAGGGACTGGTGGAGTGACGTGAGCCTGCAAGCAAGCATTCCAGAAGAAGCCAGCCAGAAATTCAGCAGAGTGCGGGTCCACAGGACAAAGGGGCAAAAGGAGGGCAAATGCGCATGCGTTCAAGTGAACTGACGGCCACTCTCAGGGAAGGGAATCTGCACATTTCCTACTGTTTCCCAGCATTCCGTGGGTCTGACCTCACCAAACCTGAACTCTAACATCACTGCAAATATGAACCCAGGGAGTCCATGTTAATAAAAATTAATTCGCGTTGAATTACTCCATCCCAATTAGCAGTTTAACCGTGAGTAACTAGATGGACTGAAAGCTGAAGCGTCAGATGCAAGGTTTCACATCTCTACCAGGAGAAGGATTCCAGCATTCTAAGGCCCAAAACCTGACGTCCAAACCTTCCAGTTCTCTGAGGCTACCTCTTCACTGAGCAAGAGGATTCGCCACGCCCTGCGTATGAAATTGGGTCTTCGCTTCCTGTACATTACGTCTACCAAGATGGAGCTACTTGTCTGGAGGTGGTTCCAGAGGCAGAGGCCGATGGTGCCCTGACCAGAATCAGGCTCACTTCCTCCCCGACATCTTCACAGGACGTGCATGTGGTCCACACCCCCTCACGCACCGCCCAGCACAGAGCAAACAAGCTGTCCACAGGACCAGAACCCAGGTCCTGACCCTCAATTCCCCCGGGCTCGGCGCCATGCCGCCTCAGTCACTGAGGGGAGCATCCGACCATGGCTCAATGCGGCCATCTGTGAGACTGAACCCCAGCAGGCAGAACCCACAGGGGAAGGCCGGGCCGCCACCAGGAACTCCCAGGACCGAAGGAGCCTCTGCCCAAGCCTCGCCCAGCCTCGTGCCCGAAGCCTGGGACTCCACGTGTCCATCACACGTGCTCTCAGACACAGCTTACCTTCATGAGCTCAAAAAACTCTGTGGGGGAGGAGAGCACCCTGACATGAGAACTGGAGACACCGAACTCGGGAACCAGGTTTCTGATCCACTGGAATCTGTGCACACCCTCTGGACACAGGCAGCAAGGAGGGGAGGTGACCTGGGGGACAGCTGGGGACAGCAAGGGAGCCAACAGCAGCCATGGTGACCTGGTGAAAGAGACATGAAAGGATCAGACTTCTCCAATGCTTCCCCAGAAGTCTCTCTGAGTTACTGGAAAGGGAAGAGGGGATTTTTGTGTGTGTGGCCAATTTCAGATTCTTTTCAGACCATTTTAAGTGAGCCCAAATCAAAATCTACAAAAAAAAAACAACATTTTCCCTTCAGCTCCTATGAGCTGAGCAACCCGAGAAGTGCCAATGCCTATGGGCAAACCCCAAACTTTGAGTGGACTCCAAACCACCCCAGATCTAGAGCAGCGACAAGTAAACTCACAGACGCCAAGGCCTGGCTAATGCCATAGGCCGCACAGCACGCCCGCCTCCTGAGAGCCCCTGAGGCTGCCTGGAACCAGGGCAAGCCTGGGACAAGCCTGATGAGCACCCCAGGCCCCCCGGTATCTGAATGATGAGACAAGGACCCAGAAAAACTAAAGTGCTCTCTTTAGTGCTCGGATATGAAGAGAAAAGTTGAAATGGGAAGAGGAAGTCACTTGCCAGAGGTGACAAACTGCCCCCTCTCCGTTGCACACGTCCTCCCCAGGGGTCACACCCCACCTCTGGCCATCACTGGACCAACCACATGAAGCTGCACCCGGGCCCCACCGTTAGAGGCTGGGACCCCAGCACCCACGGTCCTGCGCTGGGGCCACATGTCCGCTACCTGAGGGCTTGAGCACCTGCGAGACAGGCATGGCCAGAGCCCCACACGGACCTGGCCCTGATCTGAATTCCTGAAAACTGCAGCAGGAACACCCTCCTGCATGTGACACGCCGCAGCCTCATGAGGCACTGTGGGGAAAGAGCATTCAAACACCCCAGGCCTGAAGGGTCACAGATTCCAGGAAGATGATGTCACTCGCTTGCCTTGTGATAAAGCACTGAATCTTCCCAGGGTTTGTACATGGCCCTACAGATGCCAGATGGCCCACAGCTGTGCTTCCCAGAATGCCCACCGGTCTGTCACAGCCGGTTCATTGCCAAGAAAACGTTAGTCAAGAGTGGAAGATGCCGGCGCCCTGGGAAGCAGAGGGCAGAGGTAGGAGAGCAGCTGTCCTCCACTGTCCCCACAGGGGAAGTGACCACACACAGGGCATCAGCTTGATAAGTGGCTCTGGCTTCCAGATAATGAGCAGCAGCTTCAGATGAAAGGCCCAGACACTAAGCAGGGATTGCTGCCTCAGTGTCCCAAAGCTGTTGTGCTCGAGGCGAACTGCCATCCGCCCTATCGACCTGCAGCCCCACAGGCCTCACGTCTAACAGTCACTAACTCAACGCAGCCCGTGAGAGGTGGGAACCCCCACAGCAGCACCGGATGAACTTCTCTCCCAGCATCATGGCACTTACCACCTCCCAGACCATAAAGAAAGAAGTGCATCACCTGCCATCCCGGGCCGTGCAGTCAGTCCCAGCAGCTCCTCAAAAGGAGGATGAGGAAACACCTCCTTGGCACACACACCTAGGACAGGGCGAGCGCCAGCTTGGCCTCCACCCAAGTCTCGACCTGAGCACCTGTGACACGCCACAGAGGGCACAAGTGAGAGCCAGGTGCAGCCCCTGCCTCCCACAAACCAGCTCCCTTGTGGTCAGTGCAGAGGTAGGTACCCATAAAGAGCAGCTGGGACACGGGAATAGCTCAGCAGGTTGAGCACTTGCCTTCCAACCACGAAGTCCAGGGACTGAACCCGGCCCGTGCAAACCCGTGGGCTGAACTGCGGCACAACTGGTAACCCCTAGGATAGAAGGGAAGGTCCTCCCCTCCCACGCAGGAGGCCCCCAGTTCGGTGAGTGTAGCCCCACATTCACCTGAAACTATGTCACAGCTAATAATGTATAACTGTGGAGAATGCGCGATCTCTCTCTTAAATAATAAATCTTTAAAAACCAGAAAGGCCAAGGTCAGAGAATTAGACCTGGGGCTCTGGCCCCCTCCACAGCCCCACATGGTGCCAGAGGACACAGGCCTGTAGCCCCTGTTACCAGCTCCCCATGGAACACAAGGAAGCAGGCCGGCCGCAGGGGTTTTTTCAGAATTGGGTCTGTGGGATCCACACGATGAGACGCCAGGGGCCTGTCCTCAGACAGTGGCTCCTCCGTGGCCAGTCCAGGAGGTGGAGCCTCCGTTCCGCACATGGGCATTAATTAAGTGTCCCTCACGCCAGCTCAGAGCCATGATCCCAGGCGCCATGAGCCCTTCTGGAACTGTATGATAAGACTGGCAGTACATGCTCTGTGGCTTGGGTCCCTTCCAGATCCGTAACGATGACAAAAAAAAAAAAAAGGAAGGAAAGACAGAAAAAAAAAAGACAGGTGGTTTTAAAAGAAACTGAGCTCTCTGGATTACCATATTTTCAGAAACTACTTTTTAAGAAAAACCTCTCCTCCCCTCTCAGTCATACGCATTTAAATGTAAAAAAAAAAGTGAACTAATGAGAAAAGAGGAACAGTCATAACACTTCCTGAGAAAGGGCTCGAGAAACTACAAGGTGCCAGGCTTCCTGCAAGCCTGTCAGCAGGCAGCCCTTCCTGACTAATGGGAGCTCTCACCTCCAGGCAGGGAAATGAGCATGAATTCCCGGAGGCCACCGCAGGCCAAGGCCCGCTGTACCCTCACAAGAAGTCCAGCCCGAGGGGCCCAGCTGCAGCGTGTAGCTACCTGCTGACCAGGTGACGCCCCTCCTGACTTGCCCTAAAGGAAATTGGTCACATCAAGGGGCCAGAAGTCTGAAATACACTCACAGCCCACACTACCCCTCAGGTGGTCGTGCACACAGGCACAACAGAGCAGCTGATGAGAACCAGTCGCTTGTCCTGTGATCTGACCAGCTTCCAGCAGCCTTGAAAATGGCGCGTGTGCATCAATCTGATCACAGGGGGGGTTATCGATCAGAGCGCTTGGATCCCAGGCTACTTTCTATGTACCGACCAGCACACAGCTGACTGGCCCAGCCTAATTCACCACCAGCTGCCATGTGCTCAGGGGATGTGCATGTTAATAACTCTACATATTAAAGCTACAACTGAAGAAAAGTCAGGTGGCTGCAAAATTTATTTTCATTCCCTGCAAGATAAATCTGAATTACCTGGGGAAATCGTGTTTTGATTTGAAATATCCCCCTCCCACCCATTCCACTGCTGCAGTGAACCGAGAGCTGGCGCTACCGACCTAATGGGTACAGAGGACGGGTCTCAGCATCATCAAGGTCAAAGAAGTCATTTCTGGGAATCTGGTGGTCCCTCAGAACAGAAACTATCAAGCTGAACAAGAGTATGTTGATCTGCCATCACAATGTAAGAACACCTAACGGAAAGAACTGGGTGCTGGTTATGTGTCCTTATAACCCAGGGACTTTAGGATCCCCCCTCCCAGACCCCACCCCCCCCAACACACACACACTCACACACACACACACACAGAATAAATGGGACTTCAGTTTCAAAAGCAAAGACTTTTCTGCACACATAGCTCAAATTGAAAATAGTTGTGTGTTTTTTTAAAGGCGGCCACAGAGAAAATATGTCCTTGTATGGCAGGCAAGCTGGGGCTTCTGAACTAACGCCCCCTCGAATCGACACACTTCCCACTCGGTCTCATCGGCTCCAAACAACACGTCAATTCTGTGTGGTCTGATGGCCCCAAAAGACCATCTGGAGTTTTTGTCTCTCTCTCCTGAGCTCTGGCTCTGCCAGCCAACTGAACACCTCCACCTGGATGCACCCCACTCACCTCATCGCCACCCCCGAAACCTGCTCCTTTCTCACTCCATTTTGCTGAGGCATATGCCACCATCCATGCAGTCACCCAAGTCAGAGGCATGACTCGGCCCCTCAGTACCTCCCCCTACACAAGCCCCCATCAGAGCTGATTCCAACACAACCCTCTCTTCTGTTCACACTGTCTCTGACTTCAAGGAAGCCACACCATCTCATGCCTAGACCATTATCAAAGGAAACCGCACAGAATCTCAGAGCTTGCCTCCCCCGGCCCTGCCCAGAGAACTGGCTCCCTCCCTCCCTCCCCTACTCAGTACCCCTGTCAGCTCCTGGAAATGGTTTGAGCATCAGCCCACATCACTCACTAGCCTCCCTTGAACACCCGCCCACACCTAAACTCCAAACCATAACTGAGACCACCACCAGGAAGCCTTCTGTGACTCCCAGGAGTGCCTTAGGTGCTGCATGGCTTTTTCCTCCCTTGCGTTACTATTATTGCTGTTTGTGGGTCTGCACACATTATGCCATATCTTTGTTTTCCAGATGCCTAGCACAGCGTAAGCATGCTGAATAAACATACAAGCATATACAAGCATGCTGAATAAACAAGTGAATCCAACGGTCCACAATGACAAATCAGACACCCCCTTAAGAGAAATCAACAGCACAGCTGTCTCTACAAGTAAAAGGAAACCACTGCAGCCACGAACTGTTCCCTCTCGCCACTCCTCTTGCTACCATGAGGATTCACCGGGCACTCCAACAGCTGAGTCAGACTGGCCGGCAAAAATCTAAAATCAGTGAAGTTTATGACTACACAGAACTGCTATCAATGATCAGAGTTACAAGAAACCTCATCATTCGGGGAATGAGGAATTGAGGAGTGCAACCGAACAGTGGAGAAGAAACGAAAGCCAGCCAGGCAAGGGTGAGTGGCCATACAGACATGAGTAACCCTAAACGACAAGGCCACAAAGAATCGGAAATCAGCAAACTGTAAAAAGGCAGAGAATCAGGAACCTACAGAATTGTAACAATACTGGGCAAAGCATAGGCATTATTTCCAAGGATTATAAAACAGATTTCTAACGTATGTGTTTCTGTGTTTGTGATTTAACTGAGTTTCTGGTTTAACTACTGACCCAGACAAACCACCTCCTCTCTCTGCTTAATCAGAACTATGGAGCTGCACAAACAGCATCCATTGAAACTGCCTACAAAAAGGACTTTGGGAAGTCAATTTGGACTACCCCCACCAACACAATGGCCTCGCCCTCTCCCCCCCCAAAAAAAAAAACCACTCAAGAGAAATGTCTTTTTCTAAAAAAAGGATCTGTGGAGATTGCCCAACATCCTTTAGTAATCAATTCCAATGTTAAACAATGATGAATAATGAAGTGTTTTTCGGACAGTTTAAACACATACAGGGAAATGACAAAACCACCTAAACATCTCCGAGGAGAGAACATTTCTTGAAACTGTAAACCAAACTTCTTGGTAGTCTGATGCCAGGGCGTAGAAGTCACTGACTTCACTACCCACTGGAATGGACAAGGCCTTTGCTAAGAACCAATTACAGAAACCAGCCACTTCTCACCCCGCCCCCCACTGTGTTCTCTTAAAAGCCTTTCTGATCAGACTTCTAAGAGCTCCATCCTGATTCTCTCACCTAAAACTTACCCTAAATCACACTTCTTTTTGCTGAGAAATCTCCCACCGTCACCCAAGACGAAGTACCGTATTTTCCGGCGTATAAGACGACCCCCCAATTTTACAGTTAAAACATAGGTTTAGGCCTATATTCGCTGTATAAGACTACAGCCTCGGAAGTGGGGGGTAGTCTTATACAGCGAACATAGGCCTAAACCTATGTTTTAACTGTAAAATTAGGGGGTTCCTTTCCATCCCTAGAATCCGCACACATGACCGGGCCACAGATCTTACCAAAGGCCAGGAGGGTCCCACCTCACCCCAAGCAGCACAAATAAAAGTCTAAGCCGACCCAAACGCTACCGAAGTTCTCAGATTTTTTTTATTTTAAAGGACCAAGTGTAAGGCTCCAACCTATTAATGCAGCTATTTGCACACGAGGGAATTTTCCCTTTAATCTTAGCAACAGCGGCAGGCCTCTTCGGTCAGCATGCTTCTTGGCAAATGTTTGCTCTGAAAGGCCGCTGCCTGGGCAAACGGCTTCAAAGCCCACTTCACCTTTCACAGAACTCACTCAGCATGTTCCCAGAACACAGGCCCTTGGAAAAGCGTCCGAGGGGGTTCGAGTGGTTCCTCTTCCCCTTGCCTGCGTGTGACCGGGTCGGGGTTGCTTCACAGCCCCGTCGGGCCGGATGCGAAGCGCTGCCTGCGGCTGGGTGGGTGATTCGCGCCCGCCTGCTCACCCCGCAGCCAGGGCTACTTAAGGAGGAGCCCCCGGCGAGCCCGAAGTGTCCCTCGCGTCCCCCACACGTGGGCCCTGACCCCGCTCCCCGAGTGCACACACGGGCCCCTCAGGTCAAGTGCAAGCGGCCAGGGGCCGTGCTCGCCCCGGGGCCCCGCGGAGCGCACGGGCCGCCCCCGGGGGAGGCTGGCGGCGAGGCGAGGCGGGGCGGAGGGCGCGGGGCCCCGGGTAGGGGGTCGGGGGGCTCGCTCGCTGCAACGCCGAGGGCACGGGCGGGCGCAGGGTCGGGGCCGGCCGCGCGCACCGCCCCCCGGCGCCCCTCTCACCTCCTGCGCCGGCGGTCCCGGTTCCTGCCGAGGCGGTCGGACAGGCGGCCCAAGAGTGCGGCCAGCCCGGGCCGGCCAGGCAGGAGGCCCAGCAGCCGCCTCCAGAACACCGGCGCCGCCGCCGCCGCCGCCGCCGCCATGGAGACTCGCCGCTTCCGCTTCCGCTTCCGGCGCGCAAGGACTTTATTGACCACAGCGCGCGCGGTCACGGGCCCAGACACCCGGCGGCGAGTGCGCATGCGCGGTCACGGGCCCAGACACCCGGCGGCGCGTGCGCGTGCGCGGTCACGGGCTCACACCCCCGGCGGCGCGCGTGCGCGGTCACGGGCCCAGACACCCGGCGGCGCGTGCGCGTGCGCGGACACGAGCTCAGACACCCGGCGGCGAGTGCGCGTGCGCGGTCACGGGCCCAGGCACCCGGCGGCGAGTGCGCGTGCGCGGTCACGGGCTTACATCCCCGGCGGCGCGCGCGCGCGTGCGCGGTCACGGGCCCAGACACCCGGCGGCGCGTGCGCGTGCGCGGACACGCGCTCAGACACCCGGCGCGCGACCGGGAGGCGGCCCCGCCCCGCGCAGCCTCGGCTTCCCCTCTTGGGGGTGAGGGGGGCTCGGCGGGGCGGCGGGTGGGCACAGGTGTGCTGCCCCCCGCGCCCACCTGACTCCGCATAGATGAGTGGGGGCACCTTTCAGACCCCTTAGGCCGGACACCTGTACCTCCCCGAAGGCGTGCGTTAGGGTTGTGCAAAACCGAGTTACTGCCGACTCAGGGTGCACTGAGCACAGAAAATCCCCACGGGGGGCTGCAGCTCCATAGCACAGAGCAACTCAGCCGATGTCTGTGCAAGGATCAGCCTCCCCCAGCCTCCCCATGCGCCCAAATATGCCGGCTGTCGTCGGCCCGAGGGAATACACGGTCCCATGGCCAAACTGAAGGAACTCAATCCATCGCCAATAACACTTTTTTTGTAGCTCATTTAAAAAAGGGAACCGTTGCAGCATTCGGAGAGGCAGGAGAGGCAGCTCCCAGATCTGTCACATGTGGCTTCTTGGTGGGCCTAGGCGGGCTGGGACTTGGAAGATGGGAAAGGGATAGGAGGCCATCATTTCCTCCCTATTCCAGGGGTAGTGCAGGGCGGGGTGGGGAGAAGAGGGTTGTGAGGTTAAAAGGATATGAACACGCTGGACACAAAACATTCCGAAATCCACTTCTACCAAGTTATCCGAAGTAAATCAATTACACGTTCCCTGCAGGAATGTTCATCTCAGCATTGTGCACGTTATCAAAACTGTGGACGCAATGGGGAGAGTTTGTTACACAAACAGTGATGTGTCACTATGTTGGAAAAGCATGCAACCATAAAAACTGATGCGCTAGGAGAATGTTTGTTCTAGAAGAACGTTTAATGACATTAAGTGGAAAAACCACATTACCGAAGAGTATAGAGCTTATCTCGTTTGATTAAAAATTAGAGTGACTTAAAGTAACATATACATCACAATGTTAAAGCTGGTTCCTTGGCTCCATTCCAGAATTCCCAAGTTGTTTACAATCAGCGAGTATTTCAGATTGATTTTTTTTTCCCCTTTAAGTTTAGATAGCTTTACAAATACAAGGCGAAATTGGATTCAACGCTTCCAATTAGACATGGTGAATCATCACATTTCCTAACTTCCAGTAACCAGAATGAGACCATCCATTCATTGTACGGCACCTGGCACAGGGGACTTGCAGAGGGAGGCAAGTTGCTGAATGGCTGCTCCATGAAGCTGGGTGGTGAGCACCTCATAGGCCACGGGAGCACCCTAACCGTCCTGCAAGGAGCTGGCCGCTTCGCTTGGCATGTGCTGCCTTGCTGGGTAAGGTATTAAGTGAAGCACCACCATAGTACTGTCCCACTGGGAATTTCCAATTGCCAGTAAATTGTGGCAACACACCGCGAGACTGACAGCGTTGTATTTGGGAGATTCGAATTAAGTGCCGTGTTTACATTACGTGTTAACAGCAGGCAATGAATTTAGCCCAGTGAGACTGGGCTGACTGCACGTACCGTTCAAAACGGGACAGTCCTGTTGCTTTCTGTCCCTGTTTCCAACAGAACGTCTGGTCAACCTAGCAATGACCCAGTGCCTTTTAAAGCCACACGCGGAGAGCCTCTGGCCTTCATGGCTGGTTTGAAACAGCCAGAGCCATGACCCAAGTGAAGCAACCACCACTTTGCCCCAGAACACACACATTTAGAGATTGCAAAAATTTTCAATAATGGTTTTCAGAGATTGAGCAACTCTTTAAAATGGTTACATTTCCTCCTCGACAGCACAAACACTCTTTCCGCCAGGACGTACCATCTGAGCTTGTGGGTGAGAATAAGTAGAAGACTGAGACCCACTCAGGTAACACAGGCACCCCGAGCTGCCTAGAGGGCCCACAATCTGGGCAGATGCTATGCTGCTGTTTTGGGGGGCGTCTGGGGTCACACCTCAATGACCTTAGAGCAGAAGGCAGCTGTCTTCTGAGACCCCAGGTGGCTCGGAAACCCATCCGCTGAGTCGCCCTCACCCACCGCCTTCTTGTTATGTTAGTCCGCTCGCTCTTTCCCAAACAGGAGATGCCAGGGTTAGAGTGACAGGGTTGACGGACCGATCACAGAGATAGTGTCTTCCCAAACGGAAAAGGAAGCCCACTGGAAGGGGAGTTGACGTCAGGGAGCGGTGGGCTGCCGCCCCCGATAGCGAAGCTGGTCTCCCTGGCAGGAAACACCAGGAAATCCTGAGCCAAGGGCCCGTGCCTCACTGTCTGTGATTCACTCCCTGAACGCTCAGCCCTGCCAATGCAAGAGGAAGGGCCCTGCTCCCCTAGTTTGCTGGGTGAGCGAGGGCCTCTCTCCAACACAGGGCATTGAGCAAATTCAAGCCCAAAGAGGCTGGCCAGCCCCTCTTCCGCCTCCGCACCTTTGACATGTGGGCTGATCCTCTGGTTCTAGCCCAGGTACTAAGAATGGGGTGAAACCCACCTGAGGACCATGCCCCGCCTCTCCCCCGCACTCTTGCACTTGGTCACTGCCCAGCCACACCAGCCTGGCCTTTTTCCGACTCCTCGTACTCTCCATACACGCTGCTACCTTAGGGTCTTGTCGTTAGCTAGGGTATCTGCCCCCACCACCCAACTCCTCTCATCCATCCCTCGAGCTCTGACCTAACCTTGAAACGCCTTCCTGGCTCCATCACAGGACTTTATTTTCTTTCTATTATGTACTATGATCAGATCTGATTCCTTGGTCGATTGCTGTGTGTGTTGTCCTCCTGACCCCACCCCCACCCGTGTGAACCGGTGGAGCCCAGAGCAGGATGAGAAGTGGGCTCAGGGCATGCATGGTGCTGGTGGCCGAGTCTGGGGCCTCCCGGCTGCAGGAGGGAGCCACCCCGTTTGTGCTTTTCCACCCAGGGTGGGGACAGCAGTGGCCTGGCCTCCTGGGAGTTTACTGACCTGCTGCCACAAGTCAGCTTATAAACCTGAGAACTCGGGCCTGTTTTGGGGGTTGGGTCGCCTGAGTCCCAGGCATCCCTTCAGCCCACATGCCCGCCCTATTCCTGCCCTCATTCTCCCGGGGACATATCCTCCCGGCTGAGCTGTTACTCAGACCCTTTCCAGTCCTGGGAATCCTTTCCCCAAAACTAGAACCCGACCCCAGCCCGCCGTAGCATAAGGCAGCTTCTGTTTCCCCAGAGCCCAGCCTGGCCAACGTTTTCTTAAAGGACCGATAGTGACTATTTTACACTGGGTGGCCCGGATGGCAATTCCGCAGCAGCCCATGGGAGCAAAAGCAGCCGCAAGCAATACAGAGGAGTGAGGCTATGTTTCCAATAAAACTTTATTTACAAAATCAGTCCGCCAGCCTGCCCACCAGTGTGCCATCCTCTGCTCTAGAAAGCAGCGTCTCCCCATACGGTCCTAAGCCTGGGAGCGGCTGGGGCCTTTCGGGCACCAGGGGCCCTCGCTGTGGGGCGGTCAGGGCTGGCGCTGCGGGAGGTCTGGAGGAGCTGAAGGTTGTCAAGAACAAATGTGCCAAGCACTGAAGCTCAAATCAGCAACCTGCCCGGTAGGGGTAGGGAAGCGGTCAAGGTTCTGGCATTTATCATTTAAATGTTTCAATGTCGAAAATCTTGTCATCTGCAAAACAACACACCTATTGCACAATGGCGGCCTCGCCACAGAGAGGCCCGAGATAATCTGGCATCTCATCAACAAGGAGTCAGAGCCCGAATTTCTGGAAATGCCTCCTGGGCAAAGCACGCGGGTTTGTTTCTCTGTTGCTGGTGAGAGATAAATGCAGCTCTCCGTTTCAGGGGAATCTCGGCCTCTTGCGGTGTGGCAGGCAGCCAACGCCACCCCGGCGGGGAGCGGCATGCCTCCCGTGATGCAGCAGCCCATCCTGGGGAGACACGGAGGCCCGGGGCCAGCTATGTCCCAGGAAATCCCGGGCTCCCTGCAGCACCCCTGGGTGGCCCAGGCCAGGGGTGGTGGGCGTTCGGGGCTGAGCCCCACCTGCCTCCCTGCCCAGCCCCCGCGGGGAATTAGAGCAGGAGGCTACTGTCCCCCCGGGGGCTCGCATCTGACTCCCTGGGCAGGATAAGACCTGCTGGAGATGAGGCCCGATGAGACCCGGCCCAAGCAGGTGGCCCGGGAGGCTCCGGACTCCACGGCCCAGTCTAGTTCCAGGAGTTCAGGGGACAAAAGAAATCTCCCAAGGTCAGTCGCCCTTCTTGCGTTTTAGCCTAGAGATGGGGAGGTGGGAAGACAGAGGTCAGCAGCCTCTGGAAGGGAGGGGGCAGCGGGGAGGGCAGCTCCCCTGGGGGTGGGCCAGTGCTGAGCGCTGGGCTCGACAGCCCCCATCCCATCTAAAGGGCCAACAGCGACCTTCCAGAATGCCCACTGACGCCACATCATCCGATTTTTCCAAAGGAAGCGCCAGACTCAGATGTGGATGTGAAATTTCCAGATCCTTAAATGTTGTCTCAGACACTTTTTTAAACTCTGTCCCGGCCAACCAGTGTGTCTACGAGCTGTACTCAGCCGGTGGCTCGTCCCTTTGCACCCATTGCTTGGTCTGTAAAATAAACGTCTCAGGTACCACAGGAGGACAGGGTCCGAGTAGAAAGCGCCCCAGGTTGTACCTCTTGAACATTGAGTCACGGAACCGTGTGGCCTATTCGTAAAACGCGTTTTAAGTTTACAAAGTTCCAGAAGTCAGAGAACATGCCAGACTCACCTCCCACGGGTGGAATGCCGAACAGTATTCTCCATTTAGCTTGCAGCTGCCGCAGGTGGGGCTTGGAAGTAGGGGGCTGAGGCCTTCAGTGGGAGGGAAGGGGGGGCAGACACCTGCAGGTTCTGGGCTCTGCTCGCTCCTGCCCCCCACAAACCCAGGGAACTGGGGGTGCTCAGGTAACCTCCCCAGACCTCAGTTGCCCATTGGCCTGCATGTGTCACTTCCTCAGGGAATCCCCTCGGATACCCCTCACCCCAATAGAGTAGGTTTCCCCGCGATTTGCTCCGACAGCCCCCCACCCAGGACTTCTCCTTCATGTACTTACTGAGGTTGAAATTAACTAATTAATCAATAAAGCAACTCCTTCTTCTTGTAGCCAGTTACGTCCGGGGACCCCAAACCCACAGACCCTGCGGTGCCAGGGGGCTGGGCTGGGAATAGTCTCCATGTCCCCACCCCTCTGCCGTGGTGGCAGGTTTGGGACTTTGGGAACCAGAGAGACGGGGTACCATGTCTCCTTTGACCTTGCCCAAGGCAGTTGTGACAAAGTACCTGCCAATGTGGACTTCCCAACGGTGTCACACACCTGAATGTGGGGGGGCTCAGGGGGTCCCTTGTGGGGAAGTGCCGCTGTGGGACGCCCGCGTGCAGGCCGTGCGGCGGGGGGGGGGGGGGGGCGTTACAGTTCAGGTGCTACTTGCACACCCAGGTGAGGGGGCGGGCAGCGCCGGCCCTGGAGCCTGAAGGGGCGGC